>WBMW01001882.1:52762-106104 GCA_013396635.1 Penelope pileata | reverse complement strand
GACACTAACCCCTCATCAAGGTCGTTGATGAAGACATTGAACAAGACCGGACCCAGCAGTGAAGTTTACTAATTTTTTCTGACTTTTTATTACAGATGCATATATCACTCTTTAATAAAGCAACTTTACCCAAGATCATTTCTGTCTATCGTACATCACTAAGTACAAAGTTATTGCTTAAAATAGAATTCTTTTATTTTATGTAATTTTTTCAAATTTTCAATGATTCAACCAATATCTTTGTTTTGTTAAACTGTGCCTTCTTCTACAGAGTTAAGCCCAGGAGAAGATTTAATACAATCATGCATTCATCACCTCTATCATAAGAAAACTCATTTAGATTCACTGTCAAGAATCTGTGCAAGGTTCTTCTCTAGCTTTCCACATTACAGATATGCACATTTTTGTGTCTTTAAAATTCAAATTTTGCATGGCTTTTGTGAGACTTAAAAACAGCTACCACTTCACACTAGTGTCTTGCGTATTTGCATTATGCCAGTAAAATGCAAAAGAATATTGTGTAAGGTCATAAAATATAGCTAAAAGTTCTTTGGACAGAATACAGGGCAGAGAGCAATGGACTTCAGTGACAACAGTTTTCTATTTTGACATAGATACTAATTTCTTTTATTTAACAGCTTTTTCTTGTAAAATTGTCTAATTAATGTACTACTAGTTAACTAAGAACCATCTGATTCTCTTTCATGATTCTTTATTTGGTCACACATCCCTTTACCTTTCACAAAGGCATCAACACCTTCAGTGAATGCACATCAGTGTGTTCAATGGGACCAAAACAACATTGCTGGCCCAGGGCTAGATTCATATTAACTTATGAATGCTTATGAATGAACTTATGAACAGCGTGAGGCCTGAACTAAGTATGCATTTAGGTTTCTATGTTCAGGAGCTACAGTGTCTCTATGGCCAAGTGCTTTCTTTTGGGAACATGAAGAACAAAAGATAAGAGGAGAAAGAAGGGATGTCACACTTGTATCATTTTGTCTAATAACGGCTATCTTGTTAAATCATTTGAAAGCAATAAAATGGATAAGGTGTTTAAAGAATCAAACCTGCTCCACCAGCGGGGATTATAACAGTCTTATTTCCAAAAGTCTGCCGTGCAACCTGCTCCACTTTTCCTGCATGGGAGCGCGATACAATAATCCTTGGAGTTTTCTCATTGTAGGAGGAACGAGCTTTTACGTTGGACCCACCATCCACCATTGCCCAGGCTACAAGAGAAGCACAAATGCTGCTAACTTTATGAGAAGCAATCTCTGTTAAGCATACAGATAGAAGGATATCCTTTTGAGAAAATGAAAGTGATGCCTCTGACTCAATTTTCCTCTGTAAGAGGGAAAGTTTGGGCCAACAGAAGGAAGGGGCGCATGTGTCCATGTGTGCACAGGAGCATACAAGAAAAAAAAAACAGCTCCTCACACACACACAGCTTTGTGCATGTGGCAGTACTCCATGCCTAACTATTTCTGTGTCATATGTCCAAATTCAGAATAAGGAGAAAAATCCCAACAAGTAATAACTTGCAATTACAGAGCCATCAAAGTTAAGAGCACATTTCTGAGTCAGACATAGATCCGACATTTTCTCAAACAATCCTTTAGTAAAAACCAGAAGCCCTTCCATGCTTCAAAGGAGACAGCAAAAATGTTACCTTAAGTCTTTTTGTTACAAAGGATAAAAATACTAAAGGAAGTGAAAACATTTGATAATGTGTTTTGGAGGACTAGATTTAGAATACGCAGCCTCCCACTTGTTTCATCATGAAGTTCAAAGCCAAGCTTGGTAGGTGGCATCTTCTAAACATTAATTTGACATTTACTTCACAGACTAACCAGCAATTTGGCCTCAGTAGAGGGCCAGACTGTACAGCAACAGACTGAGCTATGTGTAATAATAATAGCAACTGCCTTTTATTGCTTTGTACTGGTGTGATACTATTAGGAACAATCCTACTCACAAGATATCGTTACTTCCTGCTTGGAAAATGAATACTTTTCATATGGAATGACAGAATTAATTGCATTTCATCTGATGCTGGGTCTGAACCACACTTTACTATCTTTGAAGGAGTTAAATTCTCAAAATTACACTGCTGAAAAACATTTATTGAGATATGTTGATACTTAGAAAACATGTTTCAAAAAACCTTCAGGATTCTTAAAGGATACTGTAATATAGCACATACTTAAAAGATCAGAAATTCAGTTCATATTTAAAGAAAGTAAAATACTTAGCACAAAATATTAAGTGCTCAGCAAGCACTAAAGAGAACAAATAAAGAAAAACATATTCAAACAGTTTCTGTGCCAGAGCTACCGTATAACTCCACAACTCTAGAGGTCAGTATTGCCTAAGGGAAAAACAAAAAATTCTTGTTTCAAGTGCATAGTATATGAGATGTGAATGCTAAATCTACTTTGAAGCACTCAGAAGTACACAAACCCATAGAGTATCAAACTTGCATCCACCCTCACCGACACATCATTAGTACTAATGAATTAGGCCACGGGTGTGCGTTAAAAACATGCAGATGTTCTGTTAGGCTATGTTAGTCTTGCCTGATACATTTGAACAGTCGCCACTAAGATCTTTCATACATCTCTGTTGTCCACACTGAATAAACACCACCTCCTGAGTGTAATTTCAGGGGCCCAAATTCTGCTGCTGCACGAGCCAAGTACTATTCTGTTAAAAATTAACAGCACATATAAAGACCAGTCATGCACAGGTATGCACAGGTATCGCTTTCTTTAGCTTGCTACAAGTGCTCCTATTGAAGAGATCTTAATTGTTAAACATATTTCGGGTTAGTTTGTTCTAAATGAATCACTTCTATGTTAAACACACAGCATTTTCCTTCATGGTTTTACAGCACAGAACACACTGACAGCTCTAAATCTAAGGTCAGCAGCAGTACCCAGGTACTATTTTCCTCACTTATATCTACAGATGTTCTCTCAAACATCACGTTTTAATTAACTCTATGACAGAAGAATCAGAAATATATGAAGGGATAAAGGTACCTGTATATTCTGAGAATGGCTTGTGTATCACTCCTATTACTGGTTTCCCATTTACAGCCACACAAACCATTGTTGTGACGTACTGCCGAAGATCCTCTGTAGGCAAAAAGACAGGGAGCAAATTCACCGACAGATGTTAACAACACAGAAAGAAAGCACACCTGACACTACAGCAATGTTTCTCTTTGAAGACTAGCCTACTTTCTAACTAGTACAATTATGTAACTTTGTTGCATCTTCAAATAACCTTGCAGATATCAAAAGACTTTAAAGACTTTCCAGCTTCCCAGCAATTTTTCTTGTTCAGTGCACGTACCCTGTACTCCTACCAGAGCCAACGCTAACAACTGTCTTATGTAGTAGGTATTTTCATAGAAATCTGTGCTCTCAAATTCCCCTTCTTTGCCCCGTGTTCTATCCTCTACTTGGTTCGAAGCTGAAAAATTCAAACAGTAAAGAACATTCACCTGATAAGGTGACTGTATCAATGGAATATTTGCAAAAAAAAATCCCCATTATTGTATTTGTTCTACGGTACTTATCAGCTAGAATTTTAGCTGTATTGCCCTAAGCTGCTTACGTGACATCTTAAAACATATGAAAGAGAGAGACTGAATTACATATGCTTTTTAGAAAACTATAACAAAATCTTTTTAATCAAGTTAATCACATTCATTTATTCTTCCCTTTACAGAAAGGAACAAAAAAATCCTGAGATATTTAGTGTTGCCACAATAATAACTGACATAAAGAAACATAAGGAAATGTGCAACTCCGGCAGAATCTATAAACGACAGTTACCATTCATTTTAGTCATTAATTAGTTAGAAGGAATAGTAAAGTTATTTCAGAGTTGGTGCACACAGAAGTAAACGCTATGGTCTGACAGCTACAGAGATTCATATAACATTTGTTCAATTATAGCCTTGATACAGCATGCTTTAACAAGAGATGCCACTTCATACACATACTATTTGGCCTCCAGTAAGAAGGCAGATACCAGAATTACACACATGATTTGTCAACAAGAATCAGCTACCTGTGTACTCTTGTGTAGCATCTAACGGATCGATCCAGACAGTAACACTTTCTGCTGGAACCTCTTTAGGTTGTATTTTTTGTTTTACGTCTTCAGGAATACTGCGATCCCAAGAGACTGCCTCCTCATCAGCTGTATCAACATGTTCTTCAGAGTTTATCTATGATAAGACAACAGAAGCAGGGGCATTAACTTACCAGATGCAACAACTATGGTAGCGGGAAAGCTACAGGTGTGTTCAAGGTTTTCTTTCTCCTTTCACCTCAAGCTAAAACAGCACAAACTGGTCATTTTCCCATGAAACTGACAGGCTACTAACATCATGTGACAAACAATGAAAAATCACAACTCAAAGTTTTGCTGTGAACCACACCACAGTTGGACACTGTATTTCTGGCTCCAACTCTTCCTATTGAGTGTTCCCATAGTAGGAACTGCATTTTTTAATCAGAACTTAAATGCAGTTGCCTCAAAGACTACAAGAAAAATATTTAGTTCTGGACTCTTGTACAGTACACAGCTACAGTAGAGACCTAATATTGCACCCATACAGATCAGTAAATGCAGATTCAAATGCACAGTTTTTATCAGTAAGTACTTTGCAGACTGCAGTATGACTTGGGGGATTAAGAATCCGAGGTTATATTCCTGACTCTGGAATTGAATCATGACTAGCAACGTAAGCAGCTCAACTGGACGTAACCTTTACACAACTGTCAGATGTAGTTTATTTTATAAACAAGTTAGTAACATTCCTTATCTGTCTTTAGGGTAGGCTGGGCTAAGAACCTAAGAACACCCAGGAATAACATTTATAAACCACAGTCAGTAATATTTAACCTTGTTGTCACTTGCTGCCTAGAACCATAGAATGAAATCACTCATAGGCAGGGACATCTTTCACCAGGTTGGGTTGCTTAGGGCCCCATCCAATCAAACTCTGAACATCTCCAGGGATTCACACCATCCACAGCTTCTCTAATCCAGTGCCTCACCACCCTCTCAGTAAAGAATTTGTTCCTAACATCTAGCCTCAATCTCCTCTTTCAGTTTCAAATTGATCCCTTGTCCTACCACTATCAGCCTGCGGATGAAGTCAGTCTCCCTTCTGTTTGTAAGCTTCCTTTAAGCACAGGAAGGCTGCAATGAGGTCTCCCCGCAGCCTTCTCTTCTCCAGGTTGAACAAGCTCAGCTCCCTCAGTCTTTCCTCACGGGAGAGGTTCTCCAGCCCTCTGATCATCTTCATGGCCCTTCTCTGGATCTGCTCCAACAGCTCCACATCTTTCCTGTACTGGGGGCTCCAGGCCTGGATGCCATATTCCAGATACAGGACCTCATGAGGGCAGAGCAGAGGGAGACAATCACCTTCCTCTCCCTGCTGGCCACTTCTCTTTTGATGCAGCCCGGGATACTGTTGGCCTTCTGGGCTGCAAGCACACACTGCTGGCTCATGTTCACCTTTTTGTCCAGCAGGATCCCTAAGTCCTTCTTCACAGGGCTGCTCTCAATCCGCTCATCCCAGAGTCTGCACCGATACTGGGGATTGCACATTTCAGTACGCAGACCAGAGCTTAGTACGTCAGTGGAACACGTGGCCCTATCCTGCTGAAAGGATGAACATTCTGCAAAATCCAAAACAATGTCATTTCAACTAAAGTAGCAAAATATTTTTGGATCACAACAGATTCATTTGTCACAGAATACTATACATAATGATACCTTATGTTACAAAGCATATACCCCAGCACAAAGGACTGCTGGGGGCATATAGGCCAACTTGCCTCAACCCACCCATACCAGCTTACTACAAATTTAAGCACGGCTTACAGGGGAGCTTCAATACAAATGTGCAAGGCAGTGCCAAAAGGAATTTAGACAAATTCATTTCATTTACTTCTATCACCCCAGTCACATCAGGAGACTAGTACTCGTGTGTTCCTTCTACTGCCAGTAATGAGGAGGGCCTTGTTACCATGCCTTTCAAGCTTTAGGCTGTCTGAAGCCTTGAGAAAAGCATTACACCACTAATTATTCAGTAGCGCAATGGAGCTTGTGGTTGAGGTGCATCATTTAGATGCTTGAAGTGTAATTAATTTGGACTTTCAGGATATTTCAGAATATTAGGAACACTTTTTTTTTTTCTTGCTAACTTTAAAGGCGAGCTTAATCTAGTGTAATTCTAAAGAGACTCTGTATTGACTAGTTCTCATGTCCAGTCAAGTCAAAATGTCAGGCAGACATGGGACATAAGGTGTCTACAACCTACGGTCACCTATTTCACCTTACTCACTACAGATGGAGCAGAGAATATTAGTTTGGATCCAGATATCTGACTGCTAGAGCAGATAAATCCCCTCTGACTAAAATAACTCATAGATGTTGTAGGCAAGTGACATTGAAAAGTAATGAAAATAAATGATCAGACTGTGTTTGAATGTAACAGACTTTGCATCAGTAGGATTTTTACATAGTTCACACCATGACAAGACATCACACACTTCAGCTGTAACAGATTATTAGCAAAGGACTGAGGGCCATCTTGTCCAAGAGAATTAAAAAGTAAAGAAACAAGTAGAACTGCAGCAACTGCAGCCATACACCATAGCTGTCTTTTCATGTAAAACCAGTATTTGAAGCACTGCATGCCAAGCAGAACCCTTGAAGTTGCTGTGACATTTACAAATTAAACATCTGGCATTGTACAATCAACCTGATGATTGTGTTTTCCCCCAGGGGGAACAATCCTGCAGAGTCAAAACATGTAGCTCCACAGACTTGGCAGGATCAACACAACCTCCAGGCAGTTCAAGTTTTGCTATAGCGTATCATGTACCTCCACAAGAAATCACATCTTAAAAAAAAAGGTCAACAAAATATATTTCCTCCATAGCACACAGCACAAAAGGTGCCTCCAAGAAGTTAAGATGGTTGGAATCAATCCTGAAGTCTCTTGTTATACTTGTTGCTACACTGCAATAAAATTAGAGATGTCTGTGGTATTTGCTGCTGAAATTTTTGGTTTTGAAAGCTAAATTCTGAAAGAAAAATGCTTGTCAAGCTGACTGGAGGTAATGTTTCACATCATTGGAATTAAAGACACTTCCAGTGGTAAACCCTGTACCCAGGAGTGGCAGACAGCACTGAGCATGTGGCAGTGTGAACTTCAAGATTCACACCTTTCTTTCCATGAGATGAACCAGAGATTTTCCCTGAGACTGTCCTGTGCTACACACTTCTGTTAGTCAATAGAGCAAGACACATACATTAGCTTCCTTCTACTTGGTTCACTATTACATCTCTTGAACTGACAGGACAAGAGGCAACGGGCAGAAACAGAAACACAGGAGGTTCCCTCTGAACACCAGGCAGCACTTCTGTGCTTTGCTGGTGATGGAGCACTGTCATGGGCTGCCCAGAGGCTGTGAAGTCTCCTCCTTGGAGATCTTCAGCAGCTGCCTGGACATGGGCCTAAGCACCCTGCTCTGGGTGTCCCTGCTTGGGCAGGGGTTGGACCAGATGGACCCAGAAGGGCCTTCCAACCTCAGCCATTCTGTGATGCTGTGGAAGTATCTGAATGGTACTGTTCACAGAGAGACACCTCCTATTAGTTTGAATTTTGTAATCATGGCCATGGTGTTGCAGCATTTATACTGCTAGCGAGCAGTCTCTCTCAACAGCCATGATTAATCCGTCAGAAAAAAGTGGAAAAAAACACAGTGGTGATGTGGTTGCACAGATCCCATTAGTTCCCAGTAGTACAAATCCCACTAGTTTCATTTGCAAGTCTCTTCCTCTGCAGGCCATCTGAAAGAAAAAGTCAGCTAAGCCACTATTCCACCGGTATTGCTCTGTAGCCTTGGCTGAACACAAGTCACAAGGCCAAAACACAAACAAACACAAGGCCAAGCAGAAACTCACAGCCATTCCACCACACGTAGATCCTAGATTTATTTATTGTTAGGAAACTATAGAGGTTTTGTATGAGAACGTTGCCTTATAGAGAATCACTAACCCCAAGCACTGGGAACTTTCCTTCTTTTATTTTAAATGCACAAGAATATACCAGGACAGTGTGCCTTTGTGTTAATAACATTACTGCTTGATGTTCAGCCCTACCTGCCATTCTCACTTGCTGGAAGCCCGCAGAGGCCATGACCTTAAATTTCAACCTTTTCTGAAGTGATATAGATAACTGAAAAGCATGACAGTTCAGCTAACTGAACTGCCAAGTCTTCACTCAGACATCACTATCTATGGTAGATGGACAATCGCAATGTTAAATGCTACAGTCACAGTCTGCTCCAGCCAGATCCTCTCAAACTGCTGGTTAGCACATGTGGCTACAAAGTTGCAAATGTACAAACTTGTAGCTTTATAGCTGCATATGCTTGCTATCACATACTCTTCAGAGTCAGATGTAAGTAGCAGCCCATCTCGTGCAGGTGTTTGTTCCTGAAAGTGTTCTAGATCCCCAACTGATAATTAAGCACTCTCAGACCCAAATCTTGATGCTTTTTTTTATTAGAATAGAAAACAAAACCAGAACACAAACACTATCCCACCTGTACTATTTAAAAAAGGAATACTAATTAAGCAACTTGAGGTAAACAAAACGGCTCAGGTGACAACAAAAAATAATATTCACTAGCCAGAATATGAATACAGCGGTATTCCAGGTACTGCATTTCAAGAACAGAGAGATCAGCTCAATGGGCAACTCCAGTGATTCAAATAGGACCACAAAAACAAAACACCTAGAGAGACAGCACACAGGAACGTCAGTAAAACACTAAGAGATTCTTGACTTAGTTTTTCTATTTTATTAGGGCATTAACTCTGCCTAACAGACACAGTCAATTCATCAACCATCACGCAACACATGCATTATATGCACCCCAGATTCAAAATGAACCTTGCCACTTGTATTCGAGTGATTCAAGTGATCAAAGTTACCTGATTGTGCTTCAGAGACACTGGCACTCCGTGGAGAGCACATCTCCCAGCAGCCTTCACGCTCATGCTGCGAGTGACGTGCTCCTACACAACGGAGGTTGGGCCATTTTACCTCTGTTTGCTCAGCTGCTGACTCAAATGTACCAGAGGGGAAAGTTGCCTCACCTTCTTGCAGCATTTATATGTATGCAAACTGTGTGAAGTGACCAGATGCCAAAAGCTCTGACAGTAGAAACCCACTCAACAAGTCACGGCGGACAAACATGCCTTCTGCAGCAGCACAGAACGCCCTCCAGGAGCACACGAAGCAGTCAAAGCACCGTATTTGCAATAACAGAGGAAAGTATCTGTCTACTTATGCTGGTTAAGAAACAGGCCTCCAGAGTCTGCTGTAGAAAGCAGTAACCACGTTCACAGCAAGACTCGATACACCTGCAGCAATGGCCACTCTGATCCCTCCCTTCCAGCTTTGGACCTTGAGGGTGATGGCAGCAATTTCCACTACAGATTAAAGCTGCTTCCTGAAAGCTTCTATCCACCTCACTGGAGAGCCAGCGAGTTTGAAGCTAGGTTTGTTAGGTTACCAGTGAAATCAAAATCTGATATTTAAGATGCCTTCAAGCTTTAAACGATTAGAGTATTAGCCTCACCAGTATAGTCAAAAAATCCAGTTTTACTCAATATACTAACATTTTAAAAGCTGGTTGTTTCCTTTTGAAAGGGTTCCTTCCCTCCTTTAATTAACCATAATACACTAGAAAGGAAAAATAGCTTTCACAGGTAGGCTCCGTCATGCTTTTCAGAAAGGTTCCACTTGAGTTTAAGCAGGGTGCATTTTGCTACAGAAGGAGAGAAAGGACTTGGCTGAATGGCATGGTTCTCCAAATAAATTGCTTGTTAAAAGTTAAAAAAATATATATATATACATTTTATTATTAAAATATATACAATATATAAATGCGTAATGTATACAAATATATAAAAGAATATAAGGTATAGAAGTGCCAGCATCATGTTGGCACTTGTTTGGGAAGACAACAACATATGATAAAATCATGACATGGATAAAGGAGGTAGGCATTTTGTAAAGATACAGAAGTCCAGACAGACAGAAGTTCTGAGAGTGTCCTCCACCATCAATTACATCCGCATTTATTTTAATGACAATAGTAGGATGACAGGGTGCACAAGGGAGAATACAGACTAGCCTAAGTATCATAAAGCATGGTTAAGGCTTATGAAAATCCATTAGGTGGCTGCGGTCACTGAGCAGCTAACAGGTTTTCACACATGGTAAAGATGTATCAGATGACAAATCTGCCTCTCCGGACTTCTGATGAATAGAGGTTGGTTAAAAAAAAACAGAAACACAACAGAGGGAACTGTGTGGATCACAGAAGTCACAGAATTCCAGCAGTAATCTGTTGAAACAACTAAAACCTAAAAACAACAAAAGTAACAAAGCCACTCACTCACTAGTTCTCAGATTGTTTCAATAAACGGCAAAATTCTGTACAGACAAAAGTTCGATAAAAAGAAAGGAAGGACTGGCTTGTTGTAAGGGCTGCAGCACTACTTTTCAACCTAAGACCCCAGCCAGGCAGGTGCAGAGAAGTGCACGGACACAGCAGCTCCAAAAGCTCTGTGGTCTGCGAGCAGCCACACCACCCCAGAGTTCAGACCTCCGGGTGCTCTGCTGACAGCCCAGACAGCCCTGCTGCAAGCACCCTGCTGCTGGTAATTACGTCTGGGAAGATACGATCGCAGAGCCCAGTACCATAAAGTCACGGGATTTCATTTCGTTTTAGGTACAGAGTCAGCAAAAGTCAATGAGCATCAGTTAAAACCCCTGCTCAGACAGTACCTATTGATGGGAACACAGATTAACATTCTCGCTCCTTGCTTTCCTTACAAACCTGCTGGCAGTTGTTAGGATCATGAGGGTCAAAAGAATGTTAATTTTGTTAAAGTCCTATGAACAGAGTATGCCTTTCTTCCAACACGAAGAGACAAACAAATTACCATGTTTATTCTGCACAGCACTGAAATCCTTCTGAAATTTGAGTAGCATTTCGTTCTTTAAACCTGATTCTTTAACATACCTATCTTTCCCCACTGAATTGGTATCAGATGCAGAACTTGCCATCTGAGGTGAAATTTCAGTTTTCTAAGTACGACAGTTGACACTGCAGTCAGAAATCCACAAACAGCAGATTTAAACCTAGAAAATACTTCAGGCTGTTGAAAAACGGAGTGCTAAGAGACATTAAACTTCAAAAAACGTAATTAGTTTAGAGGATCAACTCGTTAAAAGTAAAACTGACACATTCTTAAATTTCCATGTCAAACACTGATGCCCAATTCCAGCATTATCGTGCACAAACTTGAAAATGAAGTATTTTATCATCTTAACTGTATTTTTATCGTCTTAACTGAGAAATAGATGAACCATCAGGCTCAGGGCAGTGCCAAGGCCAATAAAAAGATGCTTGAAGAGAAAGGCTGTGGGGAGAGAGGACTTGATTTCCATCATAGTCAGAAGAAACCAAGAAGAAATGAAGGATATTTTGTCTCTGCAGGCGTTCAAGGCCAGGTTGGATGGAGCCCTGGGCAACCTGATCTAGTACTTGATCTAGTGGTTGGCACCCCTGCCTGCAGCAGGGGGTTTGGAACTTGATCCCTGGGGTCCCTTCCAACCCAGGCCATTCTATGATTCTATGATATTTCTCTGCTCAGTATTTGCAGAACAAGACGCATTGCTGGCAACTATAGAAAAAAACCCACAGAACAAAAATCAACGTGCTGGTCAAAAACAAGCACCAACTGCTTGAAAAGTGACAGTACAGGTTAGAGTTCACTTGAGTCAGTAAGACTGAAATCTGCATCCTGTGAAAATCATGGTAATATTGTGCAGACGCAAAACAGCAGAACTGTGTTTGCCACTTTAAAACTGGTTTTTTCAATCTGACAGCAGGACTTTGGCTGAAGCTCATGTTTAAGGAGGCACACCTTCCTAGTGAATCATTCCTACCCTTTGTGCAAGTACACTGCTCTTTCACATGTGCTGCTGCAGGCTGTCGGTATGGCCATAACGTGAAGTGAACCAATCTTCATTTTACATTTTTTCTTACCTTGAATGCATTCAGACACCAAGCTCCCAACACTGACCCCCTGGACAGGCAGCACTGTGAAAATGGAAGACCCTGACATGTGGTGCTTAGAGAACCTCTCGTAGCGGGTAACACTACTGAAGCTTCTGTGCTGCAAACCATCTCTTCAGACAGAACATCTCTTCTAGGCAGAACACGCCCATGATTCTGGCCAGTCTCCAACTAGATTGGAAACACAGTTTCCCCACTCCACTCTCTCCACCCAGTATCAGGGCTGGCTGGAACATCACCTCAGCCCCTTCACCTTATTCCCATCCTAGTCGTTCTTATCACTACCACTGGGCAAGGAGTAAATGGGGCTGCAAGGAGAAACAACTAAAAAAGCAGTGAAGTAACTCAGAAAAGATAAATAAAATGGAAAGAAGGGATGAATTTAGCTGGATCAGACCCTGTCTTGCTCTCAGCACAAGTGAATAAAAGAGGATGACACACTCCTGTAGTGCAGAAGCAGGGAACACCTCAAGCCTGTAACTGCAGCTGAAGACTTTATCAAGAGAAACCACTGCATGTATCTGAGCATGAAGTGTATTTTAAAGTCAGCTACACATGCATGCTTTATAGGAGATGCATACAAATACGCACTGCTGGAACTTGACTGTGCTGAGAAAACACTGCGTAATACTGAGGTAGAAAGGACCTGCCCTTTCCTCACCTCTGTTTCTGAGGGGTATAACGACACCACTCGATACCATTTAATCTCCTATGCAGTCAGAAAACTGAATTCATCTGCTACTCTTCTGTCTTGTCTAACCCTGCTACAACAGCTTTTGCTCATAAACTGAGGCAAACATCCATCTGTATCAACCAGAACAGGTGACACAAGCCTGTTCTGAACACAAGGAGTTTCAGTTCCTCTGTGAAAATGACAGCTTTACTTGAAAAATGTTTTGGTTTTTCTCTTCTTTTTTTTCCTCTTCTTCCCCTCAAATTTTCAATTATTATTATTTTTCTTAATAAATAACAACTGGCAGGATTGTGAGAATCCTCCCAGATTTATTTCAGCTTCCACAAGTGAGAAGTCTAACTCCCCTTATCTTCTCTTAGTAACCATGCCTTAGGAGAAGACCTGCTTCACACAGACTGCGTGTGTTTTCTGCTCTGCCAAGCAGCACAATATGGGACATCCAAGGCTGCTCACTGCCTTCAGTTTATTTCAGCCCAGTGACTTCTCCCCAGTTATTTTTAAATACTGAAAAGCCATAATTTGGCACCAGCTTAACGTCGAGATATCCACTGAGCTCAGCTTCCATGATGTGAGTAAATATCAGCATTTTGCTTAAGTTCACTTACAGAGTTCTTTGAATTCTGTCAATTTTTGTGTGACAGTTCTTTTGTTACCACTGCCTTCTCTAGCAAGAATAGAAAAGGGTATTTGGCTTAAGCAATGCTTTTTATGCCAGTGTCCCTCTGTACTTGGAGATAAGGCTGTGGCTTTATTGCTCACGTGAAGGATGTCTTGGGAAATCCCATGTAATCCTCACTTCTTACCAAACCAAACCACAGGTCTGCTCTGTGATAACAGTAGGAACTAAGCTAACAGTAGGATGTAAGGAAAAAGTTTTTTACATTAAGGGTGGTGAAGCACTGGCACAGCTTGCCCAGAGAGGTGGTGGAAGCCCCATCTGGACACATTCAAGGTCAGGCTGGATGGGGCTCTGAGCAGCGTGCTCTAGCTGTAGGTGTCCCTGTTCATCGCAGGGGAGTTGGACCAGATGGCCTTTACGGGTCCCTCTTCCAACTCAAACAATTCTATGATTCTATTCTATGATTTTACATCATGTGAAAGGTACCCACGACAGAGCTACCGATGAAGATGATCTTGTCTTCACACCTGAGAACTGTATACTACAATATGCATATAGTAAAAAAAAAAAAACAAAGTTTTTTTTATTACTTTTGTTTGAACAAGTACTTAAGAACACACCTGCAGTATACTACAGACTAAGAGCGCATTTTATCAGCATATATAGTTTGGCAGATATTTCTTACATACCTCATGGGATAAGGTGTTATTATTCCAATCATGTACTTCAAACATTAATATCCCAGAGATGATCTGTCAGACTTAGTAACTTCAAATCAGCTGAAGGATTTGTCAAACAAACTCTTCCTTGTCCTCAGCAACGCTCAAGCTCATTCATTCTAATGGGGCAGGGAACGGGGGAGAAAAAAGGGGCGTATATCTGAATTTTATCTGGTTCTGTAGATGTATACACACATTTTTAATTTCACACAGCGTTTGTGAACATATCTGTGCTTTAGAATGCGCTATCTATTTTCAAAGACTAGCAGCACAAGGCAAACACTCGGAAAATAAACACTGTGTTTTTAAACAGGAGTCATTCAATGTTACTGCCCTCTGGAGGGACCCAAGCCGGGCCCTCACCCACACAGAGCGGCAGCACCGTGAGCGCGGAGCCCTAACCAAACCCCAGGCTTCTCATGTAACACAGAGAGCCCTTATGCCTACTGGAACAAAGTCCCTCCTTCTGCAGATGGGTGAAAACGTGCAGCTTCAAGCAGCCACACAGACACACCGTAATGCCAAGCTCCAGAATGGCACCAAATAGCAAAGCAAACTGCGACAATACTACTCCATCCTTTAATACAGAGCTTCTGAAGGCAGCTTGCCACTGACAGAAAGCACAGTGATCTTCAAATCAGAACCTTCATAAACTTTTTGTAGAGAAAGACAAAGTACTGTTTCAACTCTGTTTCAAGAATTGATCAATCTGACATTTCCTTTAGGTTTCACATTATGTGGTCTCTGTAACACTTTGAAAGGAGACACGCATCCTAAGGAACGTCTAAACAGTGGCTGAAAACTGATTAAATGGTGATTGTGCTCAACTAAGAAGTAAACTATGGTGCCTTCTCTCAGCCTGCCCAGGAAAGGCAAAGAGCAGCACTTTTCACACCCAAATTTCAAATGCCTATAAGAAGTTAACACCGAGACTGAGCAGATGTTCCCCTTTACTAAAGCAAAAGTGGAAACAAAGCAGACAAACCCCCAAAAGCTTCTAAGTGTGGTTCTGGTGCAAGGTGACACGCTGGGCTCAGATTCAGGAAGCGGATTCTGGACGCAGCTCTCTGAAGGAATGGCCAATCCTTGTCCCGTGCAGGCAGCGATCCATGGCATGGCCCGGCCGCTGCCCACCTGCGTGCGGGGCCACAGGGCTGAGAGGGCTGGCACCTACCGCAGCTCTGTGCTCCTCAGCCTCCCAGTGCCTTCTCCCCGCTTCTGGCTCCGCTACAACGCGTGGTGGGACGGATAACCGGCAGGAGGGCAATGAAGGATGTAAGTTAACAGCATACGCTAATTTCAGCGCCCACCAGACCGCAGTCACCCTGCAGCAGAGAGCAGGCAGCCCGGTGCCCAGCTCCCGACGAGGTGGCACCGTCCGACACCGCCCGCGGGCAGCGCTCCCCGCCCCCGGACCCACCTGCACGGCGGGGAAGGCGGCCCGCAGCAGGCGGACCATGCGGCGGTTGGAGAGCAGGTCGCCGCTCGTCAGCTGCTCCTCGGCGCCCTCCCGCGTCTTCCCCTTCGCCTTCGCGTTGAGGACGTTGCCCTCGCGGACGCGCCGCACCTCCTCCCCGCCGCGGGCGGCCGCCAGCATGGACACGGCCAGCAGCTCCCGCAGGTCCACGGCCGCTGTGGGGCCGCGGGGCGCCTCGGGGCCGCCGGCCGCTGGTTCGCTCAGCATGAAGAAGGCGAAGCGGCCGGCCAGGAAGCCGGAGTAGAGGTGGTAGAGGACGCCGAGCCCCAGCAGGCAGAACACGGCCATGCCGAGCGGCGACAGGCGGATCCCCATGGGCGCCATGGCCGTCGGGCGCGGCGAGGCGGTGCCAGCGCTCACTGCGGCCCCATGGCTCGGCGGGGCCGCCGGCTCCGCGCTGCTCGGCCCGGCGGGGGGGCGGCGCCGTCTGTATCCGGGTCAGGCGGGGGCGGGGCGGCGCCGCGCGCACTGAGCATGTCCCGGCCTGGGGCCCTGCGCCGCGGGGCTGCTGGGCGGGGAGGAGGGGCGGGTGTCTCCCCCGAGGTGTGCAGCGTGACTGTTCGTCCTGCGCCTCATTGCCTTGGAAGGTTAAACTTCAGCCAGCGAGGCTCGGCCCCGAAGTGAGCTGGCTTGCTCCCTGAAGTGGCCGCATCGCCTCCCCCTCTGCTCTTCCGTCCCGGCGGCACCTCCGGCTCCGCGGTTACACCCCGCACCGCCGCTGGAGCGCGTGTCTCTGCGCAGGGGCTGCCAACCAAGGAAAGCAGAGAGAGCAGCGCGTTTGAAATGGGATTCAGGAGAATTTTACTCTTGGCAATGCTGGTGCTTAACTTCCCAGGCCATGGGCAACAACTGCAGAGTCAGCATTTTCCGCCATTCCCTTCCCTTTAAGACCTCAGCTGTGCAGTCCCTTGTCTGGCAGCAGCGCTTGATAGGATGCCCTGCTCGAGGTCCTGAGTTCATGATTCAGCATTTCCTATGGTAGTAACGAATGGCAATGAGCTGCAGCAGCACGGGGTGAGTGTTAGACAAGAGTAGAGTTGTGCCTGCAATGAGCATGAGTCCAACAGAACAGGTGGGTGTGTATGGGCGTCACTCCGAAAGTAATGCCTCCTGTTTATTTCCGTGGAAACTACAGCAGACACAAAGAGCACAGCAACACTATTTGATAGAGCAAATTCTCAGCTACAAAACGTTGTTTTTCAACATAGTCACCACCATTAGCTGTGCATTTTTGCCAGTGATGAACAAGAGCCTGCATTGAGCACTTGTAAAAATCTGCACCAGCAGAGGTGACCCACTGCTTCACAGCTGCTATGATGGTGTTGTTACTAGGAAAATGTTGCCCATGCAGTCCATCTTTCGTTGGCCCAAACAGATGGAAGTCAGAAGGCACCAAATCTGGACTATGCGGTGGGCGTGCTAGGACAGTCCAGCCAAGATTGGCAATGTGCTCCACGATCTTCAAACTGGTATGGGGCTCAGTGTTATCATATTGCAAGAGAAAGGTTGTTTTCTTCTCTGGCCTGACTGTTGAAGTTTGAGCCTTCAGCTTAGTCAGCATTGTGATGTAGCGGTCAGAGCTGGTGATTTGTCTGGGTCCCAGGAAATCCAGAAGAATCACCACTTTCCTATCCCAAAAGACAGTGCACATCACTTTACCTGCTGAGGGCTGCATCTTGAACATTTCTTCAATGGGAAATTCATACGTGGCCACTCCATGGATGGCTGTTTTGGCTCCAGCTTGTAGTGCTGACACAATGTCTTGTCACTGGTAATGATGCAATCTGGGAAACTGTCACCTTCAGCCTCGTATTGGTTCAATAGGCCCTGACAAACTTGCATACAGTGTTCTTTCTGTTCCTATGCTAGCATTTATGGGACACACCTGGAGCAGACTTTGTGATATTCCAACATTGTCACCATTGTTTCCAATGCACTGAAGCCGATATTCAGCTCCGTACACAGTTCCCTGGTCATAATCAGCTGATTTGCGTGGATGAGCTGATGGAGACACTCTTCATTTTGTGGTGTGACAGTTGTGTGTGGCCATCCAGAACGTGGCTTGTCTTTCACATCACTGTTGCCACTGCTGAAATGCACCACTGTGCTCACATCTACTGTTTGGTCTCCAGAAATGTTCAGCAGCATTGATGAATATCAATGGGTGCCATTTTTCATTCATGGAGGAATTCAATTCCACACTTTTGCTTCATATGCACTTCCATGTCATACACCACTGTGTCAGACTGCCCCTCTGCTGCCATCTGTTGCACAGCAACAAAATGGAACGGAGTACTGGTGGGAAGGTTCAACCTCTACTGCCAACACCAACATCCAACACCAACATCCGCCTCTGACATTGTGGGCCAATATAATAAAATAGGAGGCATTACTTTCAGAGCACCCCTCATAATTTGTGCCCCTTTTACAAATGCTGGACAAAGCAGTTGGCAGCTATGCCCTGTGGTGCTGTCATGAACAGCTCATGTGCTCATTGAACCAGAATTTCAGGATATGGGTGGAAGAAACCCAGGAGGAGGAGAGAACCTGTTGCTTTTCGGAACTGCGGCTTTCTCAGCCGGTTTCTTACTTAATGGAAAGAAAGTAAAACACACAGCTTTTTAACCCACTGAAGTTTGCAAAGACCTTTCAGAGGCGTAGAAAAATGAAGGCTTTATTACTTGCTGCAAAGATGTCTATGCCTGTGGTAAATATAGCTTGCAAATACTGATGCTAGTGTAAGCTGTGGACAGCGCTCTTTGTTTCAGTGGCACTGCAAGTACTAACTGCCCGCTTTCAGAATTCACTATCTCCATTACTGAATAAAATCACATAACCAATTGGCAATATGCTGGTATCCTTCTCCATAACAACCTTCCTCGGTCACTACAGACATAATTTTTCGAAGGTCTCGGTTTGGCGCCTCCTGTGCTGCCCTCTGAGGATCCCTCTGGGCTCCTCGTGTGTCTCCGAGATGCAGACAGGTGCAAAGTGGCATGCGAAATGTGACACAAGGAGAGGTGACAGTGGTAAGACTTCAGGAAGGGAGACCTCAGGACCAAGGAGAGGGAAGGGAATAAGGGGTCTGCAAGGACCTGTGGGTGGTCTCGGGAATTCTGATACATGCAGACACTGCTTGATCTGAATCAGAGCCCCGTTGCCAAAATGTTCAGAACAATTTTTAATGGACGTGGTGTTTATAAATCAGATCAGCATCTTGCCTCATCTGGCTGCAAAGGTTTCAGTGTGCTGCTGCAAGACCTTATGCTGCCTTTAGGGTAAAGTTTAGGGTAATGGGAAGGGGTAGAATTTTAGTGTCTTGTTGAGTCACAAATTTGTTAATGGGCCAGTGAGGTACAAAGCTTAACAGCTAGCCTGCAATAATTACATTTCTCTCTCCAAGGAACTGAAAAAGTCTTTAAGTGTAGAAATATCTTCTGAATAACATATGAAATTAAGAAGTTTAGAAGAGGAAAGACTGAATTTGTGTGGAACCTTTAGAGAATTATAAGAGAAAGCTTATCTGTAAAAGCTTATGTTATACATAAAAGAAGACTCCAACCAGAAGGAATGTGAGGAGGGAGCTTTTTTATATTTGATCATGGTGCAAAAAGCTTAAATACTTGTAACTGTCAATTTTGGATGCTGTACAGATAAATCCTTTTGTTTGGATTCTGAACAGCTTGAGAGTTAACTGTGATTTTGCTGGTGACTGAACTCCATGGCTGTAGAGAACCTAAACCACACTGCACTGGAATTTTGTCCTAGGAGATGCCTAGCCCTCCAGCACAGGCAAAGTTCACTGAAGCTGTACAGAGCAGTCGGAGAGAGCATTATGAATGTCAGGAAACGCAGAGAAGTCCTCTGGTAACAGTAAGGAAACTGTTCTAACAATGATAAAACAGCAGACAAGACACTGAACTGCAGGAATGTTAAGAGGGTTTGTGGCAGCTACCAAACATGAGCTGTAGTTTGATCAAGTAAATTACTTGGCTTAGCGTGGAGTAAAATTTAGAGGTCCAAGATAAAGAGATCCAACAGTCATTTCTGGTCTTAAATCTTCAAGTCTGTAAAGTGAGTATAAATGCTATCAAATTAGAATAACATTTACATATGAATTGAAAGTGTCAATTAAAGTGAAACATTCATTCAATTTACAAAGATTACATTTACAAACATTTTACAAACATTTACAAAGATTTACAAAGAGAAGATGACTATATAAGTGAATGGCAGTGAAATACCACATTTCACAGCTTTATGGAGAGACTCCTTCAAGACTATTATATTTCTGTATCATCTGAGAGGTTTAGTTGCTGGTGGATTCCAACAGACTTCCAGAATGGGTTGCAGTGGTAAAATCCCCTCAGCTTCATTTTAACACCACAGTGCTTTACAGAGGCACCTCTCAGAGCCATGAAGTTTGTTCAACAGATTTCCTGCACACCCAAACCAAGAATGCACATACTCTGCTTCCAGCACTGCTACAGGTTTTGGAAACAATGCTGAATGCTATCAATTATTTGGTAGTTCAGTGGCAATCACAGCTGAAGTGATTTTTGCCATTCAATTCTTGCCCACAGCTGCTCATTTCTGGCCACACGCTCCTTCTCCCGTTTACACCAATGTAGCCATCCATGGAGTTCCGGTGCAAAGTGGGACAGCAAACGGACCCAAAGCTAAGGCAGTGTTATGTCCCCTGTGTGGTGCTGCCCACGTGAGCTTCTTAACTTGCTGCAAGTGCAAATCTGCCAGCTCTCCCTTCACCACACTGTCCCAAAGTATGTGCTCAAACCACCTCCATCCAGGCTCGTGTAAGTGAAGACTTGGGAAGCTGGGCCAAGGAACTCCCCCATCTGGAAGTTAGCCTGGAAAAACAAACATTTGGCATGGCACAGAGATTAGGTGTTGCACTGCACTTTTGGATGGTGTACCAAAAAGTCCAGACTCTCACACCTATGCCATTTGTTTTGTCTGGAGCTGGGAGATCAGCTTCTTTCTTGACCTCTCCCTTCTCAAGCTCGTTCTCTCTTTGCGGTGCTGCTTCCTCTCCGTGTTTCTTTCTGCATGAACAACTTCTTTCTGCTTTATGAGCTCTACCTTGCTGGCCCTTGCCTAACTCCAGGGCAGCCCTACCCCAGGTCCACCCCTTCTGGTCAGGGGCCCACCCCTTCCAGATTTGTCTGTTTTTGCTAGCTTCCAAGTTATACATGAACTACAGCTTTTAAAAGAATTACACAGGGCTTGAGTGGATTCTTTCTGCCCACACTAGAAAAGGTCTGGTTCTGGTTGCACGTAGTTTGGAGTACTCCTCCAGGTGGGAAGGGCCCCAGATCGTTTTTTATAGGAATGGCCCCCAGGACTTGGAGCAATTACAGGCTGGAAGAGCTGCTGTAGGTCCAGCTGTCCAGCAGCTCTGTGTCCAGAACTGGATCTGGGTTTGGATTTCACTCTCTTTTCTTGAATGCCTACAGGGGCGTTCCATGGCAGCATGTGACTGTCATAAAATGGATATCTTTGATTCTGTTTCTATTGCAGTATCAGAAATACTTGTCCATGCTCCCTGCACAAAGACCTGTTGTGCGCTTTGTCTCTGGAGCTCTGTCATTGCCCATTGTTTTTGGTATGATTTGAAGATGCTCAACATGACAGATCCAATGAATGGTTAAAGAAGAGGCTCCAGTTAAATTTTCCACTCTACTCCTCTATGAATTCTGCAGTGGTTTTCGTACTCTTTGTAAGGAGTTGCAAGGGTATGTTTACAAATGAAGAAGTGAGATTAAATAATCACCAGCTTAATCACATTCTAAGTCTCTTTTTGAAACCCATGATAATTAGTTGCTTTTGGCATTACCCATCAGTCACACTTGTGTCTTATTTCTTATCTTTTAAATCCCTGATCAAGTCCTTACTGGTTTACTGTGTTATTAATAATAATACAAGGAATGCTAGTTTTGGGCCTGACTGTGTGAAAGACTTGTGTTTATCTCTGACTATTATCCTAATATGATCCTGATTAAAATACTTAATTTCCAAAACATGTTTTTTAAATTGTAAATTCTTGCGGCTTTAATTAGGAAAATGAGGAGATTACAGGTGAGATTTAAGGATTACCCAGGAAAATATAACTGAAAGAATAATTGTTGTTTTGTACTTTTAATACTTTCCTTGCTTTAAGACCATGTAGATGGAAAAGGAGCAGTAGGAAAAAGGGATGTTGTTAGGTGAAGGGTGTAAATCAGCGGCCCCAGCAGCTCTCAAGTATTTATTTGTGGGAAACTTTTTATCTCTGTAGATATCATTGGAAATTCTGAAAAACATTTAGCTGAAACATTCTTAAGTAACAGCCGCTCTGCTACAGATGCCTTCCTTTTGCTGGCACTAACATGGTTATTGTTCTGTATGGCTAATTGTGGACATCTGATAAGAATGGTGTCCTTTTGTTTTTTACTGGTGCTATGCAGGCCGTGTCTAGCTCTGCATTTCTCAAAGAACACTGTGCACTACCGTGGTATCTTCACATCAATGAAATGCCTGTAAACAAAGAGGTTCGTGTTTGCCTACCTTTTGTCTCAAAAATGCTTTTGCATCAAAAAGCATCAAACTTTTGGCTGGCTGCTGCCTTTGATGTTTCTTGAATGTGACCATGTTTCTCCATGAAGATTTTTCTGGAAATAATGAACTGAGGATATAAGCAGCACAAACTCAGGTTCTCATTCCCCACAGCAGCAAGAAAGGTACTGTCAGACATGATGCAATGTTCTTAGGCTTATGGAAAAGTGTACTTATGCATTCATATAAAATATTCTGTTAAGCAGAGTAGCACTTCATGCAGGGATTGCATCAGTCAAGTGGGTGTTTTTTGAAAGTGGCTTTAGATACCATTTGAAAAATTGTTCCAAAACAACAATATTTTGTTTGAATATTGCAGTCTGGCATTTTGTCTTTCTGTGTGGCTATGATTCTGGAATAGAAATATGGGTTTTTATCATAAATATTCCTGTGAACAACAAGAGTAAGAATATTCGTTAGATAGACTAAATTTTGATGCCTCAAACAATTTTTTCCTGGTCAGGCTAAAGAAACACTGTTAACTGTTACACTTTTTGACAATAAAGAGCTTCAAAAATATTAAATAAAAGATTTTTTTTTCCTCATAAAAATTATTCCGTTTGTATTCTTCCTTAATCTTAAAAATACGATTTAGATTAAGAAATACTATTGTCTCGGTTATTTTTCTGAAATTGCAATTTGACTTCTGCTCATAAAAAACAGCCCTCCCCAAACAAAATTTGGGTAACTTCCTGCCAATTACAGTATTTCTCAGAAATAAACTGAAAAATGTCCAAGGCACTTACAGAGCCTCAAGCATACTGAATCCAGACAATGAGGATTTCCCCCTCAAATCCCACATTTTTACCTTCCCTTTTTTCTTGTAAGTGTTTCCTGAAGAACATATCACTTCTCTGAACATTAAAGTCTATATACAGCCACCGCTAATTTTAAAACATTGGGCACTAGGAAGGCCAGTTGCTTCTGTTGATCACTCACAATGCGCAAAAGTTGAGTTTTCCAGGAAATTAACAGCCAGAGAGCTGTGAAAGATGTGTCATGGTTTCAGGAGAAGAGATCAGGTTCCTGTACAGGTTCTGTTGTGGTGAGTTAGCGCACACTCTGCAAGTCTCTAATCAGTGAGATTCTTGCATTAACATCACAGATGTGTAGCGCAGCTGAAATGTGCACAAAGATGTTGTTAGCGCATGAACACAACCGAATAAATGGCTCCAGGCTCTAGATGGATCTGGAAAATATTAACAACAGGCAGGCTGGTAGTGCTGTTCAGATATTAGATGTGTATTATTCACAATATTGTTCTTTGAACAAGAACCTATATGCTTGAAATCAATACTTTTTTAAAAAAAACTATGTGATGTTGAGGAGAGCAGTATCCTTTGCAGATGCTGTTCAGCTTTCTTCCTCAGGGCTGCTCCTGTGAGCAGGGGCTGCAGAACCGGGCTGTCCCTGCATTACCCTCCAGCATGGGCGTCCAACCTTTTGGCTTGCCTGGGCTGCATTGAGTGAAGAGGAATTGTACTGAGCCACGTATAAAGTACATAATGTAGTTAATGTACATAACTAACAAAACTTTTTTAAAAATAGTTTTATTGAAACAGGAAGAGTAACAAAAAACTAGTGGGATATTTGACCTTGTTTTTGTGAAACTAATGCATCAGTCTGATTTGGTGGAAGTGGCTGCAATTCCTAGTGAGTTCTCAAGATGTTCATCAGGTGGAATCTGACTCTTCCTGTACTTCATCCTTGAAAATAGCTGTTCACAAATGTATGTACTGCCAAAAAGCAATGACGTGAATAAGGTGTGATTGTGACAGAAGGAATATGTTTCTCTGGTAAGACAGGTCTTACAAAAGTCTAGTAGAGAGACATGATCAAATTTTTGAGTTGAATGCCTGATTGCATCTCTATACGTGCAAATTTTTAACTGGAATGTAATGTATTTCTGTCAACTGAGAATAGAGTCACACATATACCAAAAAATCGGTGATTTCTTGGGAATCTGGAAACCTATTCTCTTAGGTTTCTCTTAGGTTTAAGTCTTAGGTTGTCCTGTGTGCAGTCACCTGTTGAACTGACTGATCCTCCTGAGTCCCTTCCAGTTCAGGATGTTTTATTCTCCTATGATTTTATTCTGAATTAAAAATGTTTTGCCTTCTTGTATACGTTAAAGAAAACAATGCTGTTAATTACTCTGACCCTCAGAGAGGAAACCTGAGAAAGGAAGTTTTGCACACACTCATGCATGTAGTTCTTGGGAATTGCCATCTTTTGCTCTGTAACTTTAGGCATTTCTTTTGTTTGCAGATTTGCTGCATGTTTTGTTCAGAGAGGTGGCACAATTTCCAACTGACAGGCAGCACGTACTCCATTATATGCTTTTTGCTTTTAATCTGCTGAATCTAACTGAAACTCACTTTTGACTGATGAAGGAGTTACTTGGTGTTTGTAAGTGGATTATTTTTTTAGTTTGTATACTGTTTCTCAATAACAGCAGCAGTTGTTTCTATTGTAGTCTGCTTTTTAGGGTTCCAGGAAGGCTTGAGCTGGAACTCAGAAATAAAGATGTTTCTTTGTTTAAAATAAAGTAGATACTAAAAGCCAGCATGTGCTCACCTGTTCTGAGAACACTTGCAAGTCTGATCCTTTACCCAAAAGCACCTATTTCTGCCTTCAGGAATGAACATTGATGTGTTCCCTCTTGACATCTGGTTTGTCTTTTTTTATTAGTATTAAAACTCTTTTTTGGAATGTACTCTGGAGAGTATTTGTCTCTTTCGAACTTCTTCATTATTTTGTGTATTCTCAGTCACTTTAGGTGGTAGAAGACTGATCTTCTGCACCTCCCACCCCATGACTGCAAACATGAGGAGGAGGATTTATAAAGCAGTCTGGGCCTGTTGGTGGCTTACATCAGGAACAAAAAATGTCTGTATTAAAAGCATGAACAAGTAGAATAGTCCTGTAAAATTCAAGTCAAGTACTTTATACACACGCACACGCATGAGCACACAGTTTTAGAAGACCTGATGTGTCCCAGATTGCTGTTCATTGTGTGTCTGCGTAGCACCAACTGCAGAAAAGCCCAACTTGCTTTTGCTTCAATGGGTTAAATGAGATGACTGCTTCAAAGTGTATTCAAATGACTTTAAAACCACTGCTAACATAGGTCTAGGAATTAAGTATTAGTAAAGCAAGCTGTACGTTTTCACTTATGAGCTACCAAATACTACATGTCTTAAACTGGACTCTCAAGAAAACACAGGATCTTGTTAGATGTAAAAACTTCTTGTGCTATAATGTAATACTCTGGGAATTCCACTGGTTATAGTTTTAAAAAAAAAAAAAGGTTTTGTAGCTTCTAGCGACATGATATACTAGAGAGGTTCCTGTTCTTGTGATTCTTTTTATTAGCTGAGCTTTGGAATGCTGTGTATGCTCTTATTTTAAACAAAACAATAGCATGATGGATGTCAGTGGTGATGCATTTAATATCTTAGAATCACAGTCTTGATAAATAATTACTGCAGGAAACACTTGGTCAATATTAGTCCATTTGAAACTGAAAGCTGATGTAACCAGTGGTTCAAATGGTCAGAATGGAGCAGGTGGTATAACAACATAGTGTGAATAGCTTTGAGTGGCCCTTCATATCCAAGGGCATTTAATATCCTATACTGCCGGAGTAATATGAACATGCATACATTTTGGAGGGAAATATGTGTGTACAGAGGAAAAATAAGTGTTCATAAAAAACTTTTTCATCTATATTAAAATTTTGTGAATTGAAATTACTGTTTCCATGACTACCATTTCAGCACATATTTGATTGCATTGTGTTGTAATTTATGGTACAAAGATGCAAACCATACCAGCAGTATTTGAATTAGAATGTCGCAGGCTTATAGCTTTGTTTGGCTCCGGGCACAAGTAATAAAATCCTAGCTGTAAGTACCATTGGGGTTTATGGGATGAAGACGTTTGCATTATTATATTGTAATGTTCCTTAGTGTAATAACTATAACTGACAGAATTGCATGACTTCCTTTATGAAAAATATGTTGATAACAACATAGTCTTTAAATATTGCAGAAATGGACTATTAAAATTTTATTCTTCTAGTTATAGATACCTGTTGACCATTTCATTGGTATTATCAGTTTACTCCTGGGTATGCCTAATAAGACTTATAGATCACAATTAAATTCAGAAGTGCTAATGAAAATAAGGTATTAACCTTTTGCTGATTAATGTTTTTTAATGATTAATATTCTAATTTTGCAATAAGATATTTATGAACACAAGGTATTAAATTGGATCAGAAACAGTTACTTTTGACTTCTCCAGGGAGCTTTAGGAGAATGTTACATTTACAGTTTTATCAAAAGCAAATTCACTACCCTCTTTTTAAAAGAGGATAAAATGCTGTAGATGTTCTAGGTCCGATTTTACCAATTTGTCCAATACAATGTATCTTATGCACAATATTGTTCTTTGAACAAGAACCTATATGCTTGAAATCAATACTTTTTTAAAAAAAACTATGTGATGTTGAGGAGAGCAGTATCCTTTGCAGATGCTGTTCAGCTTTCTTCCTCAGGGCTGCTCCTGTGAGCAGGGGCTGCAGAACTGGGCTCTTCCTGCTTACCCTCCACCATGGGTGTCCAACCTTTTGGCTTGCCTGGGCTGCATTGAGTGAAGAGGAATTGTATTGAGCCACGTATAAATTACATAATGTAGTTAATGTACATAACTACAATTATTTTTCATGCTAAATGTTTAGATCAGTCTCTAGAAACAAGCAGTTAAAGTAGGTCCTGCTATGCTTCCCTTTAACGCTACAGCAGTGCTTTCCCACTCAGCAAGAGGTACCCTTACATGGAGGAACCAGCAGTGTCAGAAGGAAGTAGAGCCTTATGATTGATTTCTAACCTTTGTTTAAGGAAAAAAATACACAGATATACACCTGAATACTGTATTCTGAACAGTTCAGATAGTACTGTACCAAATGTGGTTGCAGTCCTACTGTTGTACAAATAAAATCTACTACAGATCTTATCTCTGTTCCGCTATAGCCTGAGTAACATATGAACTCCGTGAGCTTTTAATTTTTTATCTATTTATTTATTTGCAGCTACATTTTAAACTATTGGCATGTATTTCATCAAGTTTCAGATTACCTTTTTATTGTAGGTCCTTGATTTTATGACCATAAAAGCCCTAGATTACAAACTCAGCAGCTTACCAAAGTGCTACCTGTTACCCACATTGTATTTCTAGTGCAGTGATTGCTTTCCCGAACGTGGCAACACAGTTCAAACCCTTTGTGGGCTGGTTGCTGCAGAACTGATCCTTTGTAGTTTACAGCACTTAATAAATTGATCTGCCATACCTCAAAATGCAGTGAAATAGAGGATTAAACTGAAATGTCACCATTGTATTAATTTCCCGGGGAGGAAACTGAACTTCACGGATCAGGCTGTCTGCTGTTGCTAAGAGACTGGCACATGAACAAAACCTCATGGTCAAAAAAACCGCTCGCACATGTGAAAGAATCAGCCCCAGGCACCTGATCTCTTCCCACAGCAGAAAGCTATCATCCATCAATGCAGTCACCAGAGGGCTACATGCAATCTTAACAAGCACTTTAACATGCTGATGATGGAGCTCAACAGAGGTGGATTTGTCTAGAAAGAGAATTTGAAGGAAATAGTATATGCCATATCCATGTTTAAGTTTGTCACACTAGCCTTGCCCAAGCCCAAACTGGTTTAGCTGGTGCTTCAGGAATCTCTCTCTCTGTATGTATATACGCGTTGCACAGGGAGCAGCTGATGCTTCCATTTGTTGTATGTTGAGGCTCGTTCTGCAGGGAAGACGAGATGCTGGAGCTACTCAGAGTTCAACGTGCTGACTGAAAACCCTTTGTTTTGTAATGTTCAGAATTCTCAAGGACTTAACAATTTAAAACTCAGTTCGTCAACAGGCAGCACAGTTCATCAAAAAGATTCAATAATCTGTGAGATGAGAAACGGTACTAATCTTGCTCTTTGCAGTACAAGCAAAGATAATAATGGATTTTGTTCAAGCAAATGCACGATTAAATCTGACAGTGCACATAAAGCATTTGGTGTGGTAAGCAATCAATACTAATGGAATCTGTGAGAGGCATCTGAAGCATTCACCATAGAGGTGGATTAAAAACAGTGAAAAGATGGGTACGTGAACACTGAATGCTACAAACCTTACAAAGCTGCAGAGGGATTAGCAAAAATAAATGAATCACAGGCTGTAAATAATTGAGACTTCTTCAAAGACAGATGCTAAATTGACTGAAGAGGTAAACTGAATGTTTTTTGTTACCATAGTTCAATAAATGCACATCTTTCCTTATGCAACATAACAAACCCGCTGTTGTTCGTGGTGTGTGTAAGAGCTCTGTTTGATGGGAAATTGAATTGCTAGAGAAATCCAATAACAGAAACAAATTTGAGTAGCTGGAAGTCAGACTGGGAAACTAACCTAAAGAAAAGAGGACATTGCTAATTATTTCATAAACAAATTGTAGTTTCAGCATCATTAAAACTTTTTCAGACAAATAGTACTGTGTGGTGAAGGCAGTGTGCTGCGCTGCACAAAATTTAATGTTACATCCAGGAATGGGCTGAGCTTCAAATAACGATAGGAGTGCAGTACGTTGGAAAATGTTTCAGAGAGGTACAACGGAACAGTTTATTCACTGATGTAATTCTGTGTCAGCTATTTTTGGGACACCTGAGCCATTCACGTTTGAAGACACACTCATCCTGTGTATAAAGTCATTGCTTAAGGTCTGATCCTTTCCCATTCTCCTGACACTAAGGATCCAGAGGAGCTACCAGAGAATTGCTTCTTTCATAGAGAAACTGCTGGTGAAACTAGAAGTCTTCCCTATAGCTATTTATTTTTTTTTAATATTTTTTTTTTAGCCATGCCCATTAGCAAGCACAGACACTTTTAAAGCCTCAGAACATATTATAGTACAGCTTCTAACTGCAGGAATCTCTCTCATGACTGAGGAACTACGTATTTTATAAAATGTGTGCTAGCAGCTGGTTGTATTTGGAGAGTTTTCTTTCAAACAAGGGTGAGATATTTGTGGCTGGTTGGTTGTTGTTCCTACAGGGTGCAAACCACCTGCGGCTGCCTGCCTGCCCTGGGCTCTGTCAGCTGTTGGCAGCTGCTTCTTCACCAGGACTCCCCTCTTTGCTCAGGTTCCAGCTGGCTTTAGTGAGCCTGCATGGCCAGTTCTGTGGTTCACTTACTCAGTTCTTCGCCTGTCTTACAGTAATGCGTAATTGCAGTCTTTCTTTATGTGTTCTGAGTCAGAGAAATATCTCTATATGTATATACATATAAAAATTTATTAAAACATGACATAGCAGCAAAACCTTTCAAGGATTACAAATCCAGAATGTCATGCTAATTGCATGTTAATTGGTTAATTGCATTAACCAATGCACCAAAATATTTTAGAGCTGTAAGCTGCTAATATAGACATCTTGAGTTTAGAAACTGTTATGGGCTTCACTGAGCAAGTTCAAGTGCAGCTGGATGTTTCTGGCTCTCTGAGAAGTTTCCTTCTGTGCTTGACCCTTAGTTCTCGCTGTGTTCCTGTCGGTCAGGTGTGTTTCATGGGTTTGAAATCAGTCGCAGGAGCTTTGTGGTCATAACTGAGCTCTTTGCATTTGCTGTGTGGCCAGTTGTGCTTAATTTCCCGAGCCCATAACAGAGGACATCACTGATTTGTGGGAACGATGTTCTGAATGCCTCCAGAATGTTCATGTAGTGAAGACTGAATGGCAGGATATTTCCAGTGTGAGATGTGATAAACTATATCGATGAGGGAGCGTTATTTTTTCTGGTATCGTTATTCCTGATAATTGTAAATAGTGGTGAAGTATCATTGAAACACAGATTTCTCTCTACACATCTCTTGCTGTGGGTAAATTTAGCATCACTCTAGAATGTTACTTAGGTAATATTGCCATCTGGATATCTTGGAGAGACTCAGTCCTGAGGAACGAGTTATTCACTCCTGAGAAAACAAGCCTCACTCTGGGGGACTCAGAGCAGCATCCTTGCTGAGGCGGAGGAGGTCCTTACCTCAGTAGGGCTGGTAGGTCTCAGACCAAACGCAGGCTGCAGAGCCAGGCACATGGCAAAGCATTCTTTAGGCTCAGTCTTTCATTTTTACATTGTTATTATCATAATCATTTAATGATTTAACCTTTTATTTTTTAAGATTCTAATGAAATTGTGTGTTCCCAGGGTTAAAGGTAAAAGCCTTAACCCTCTCTCCCAGAAGCTGCCTTTGAACTGACTTGTCCTGATGGCTTTTTGTGGGCTGGCTGTTCAGGAATCCACCCAATGAAGGAGAAAATGAATCACATTAAAGTCACTTCTTTGGACCTGCATTTCAGTAGTGATCAAATCACGCTTTGCGTGCTGTTCAGCTTGGTGGAGTTACTATATCTTTCCTGTTTTCAGAATAAATAAAAGGAAGTGTGAATAACAGTTATATTATGCACAATTTAATGATATTTAAAATTATACAGAGCCTCTCTCTGTTCCAAGCTTTCCTTGTAAAAATCTTGAGTGATTTCTTTGGGGCTAATGAAACTGAATTAGTGGAAAACAAATTGAAGTGAAATCAGAATCTAATACATCTAGCTTAAGAAATACGGGAATAATTAATCCCAATAAAATTTAATCAAATATTAAATTTCTTTCACAGTTACTAAAACAGTATTTAAATTAACATCAGCTAAAATTAAAAAAGAAAAAAAGCCTGTTCTGGATGAGCAAGCTGCTTCACAGGCAGATATCATACATGCATTCATTTGAAGTGACTCGTCTCCACATTCTATTTCCATCCTCCTCTTTAGGTTGCATTAGTTAAAATTCTCTGTAAAATTAAAATGTGTTGTTATGGTAAGGGGCAGCAGTGCTTGCTGGGATTGCACTGACTTGAACCACCAGTAATAGCAGCAATGAAATTATTTCAGATTTATGCCACCTTCAGTCTGAACAGAATCTGACTTTGGAAGCTGTGATTTTGAAGTCGTATAACTTCCTCATTCACGTTAAGCAATGCCGATGTTTCTCAGGCAGAGAAAGACCAACTCAGGCAAGACCGTCAGTGCTGTTATATTATGGAATGTCATTTGTGTTTAATATGCCTTTTCTAGACACAGCCCAGTCTTAGTGAAATATTTTCTGCTTTGGGACCCCCAGACTGCTGGCATTCTTCGTGTATGTTCCAGCCAAGCTCCTAATTTTTGCAGTTTCAAAGCAGCAGGCAAGTGAAGCAGTGGGATGAGGGTCCCCCGTGCCAAGAGGTCTCAGCACAGGGCTTTTACCAGCACTGCCACTAAATAGCTGCAGATGGAAATTGTGGTGGAAGAACCAGGGATGAGAAAAGCAAACAGCAGAAGAGCATAGTGGTATCTGGGTAGATACTATAAGCGGGATGGGAAGAGCTGTACTGGAAGTTGCTGTTGGGTTGAGCTGATTGCAGCAGGGAGGAGTGTTTTTCTATGCTCCGATTTCACACATCTCCCAAACTGCCCAGCACTAATGCCAAGGATTGTAGGAATGGAGAACTATTTCAGAGACAAATGGTGCTTATTTGCTTTATCCTAAAGCCAAGTGTTTTGTGGACAGCAAGAGAGACAGTTCTGAGAGCTTCACGTGTTACAGAGGCAGCTAATAACGTATACTTTATAACGGGCAAAGGCCTTGCATTGATTATATTTTGAAAAAATGAGGTAACGTGCCTGCATTAACCATCCTGCAGTCTGACTTCAGGGTACTTCATGATGGCAACTTAAGTTTTGGATAGCCATACAAAATTTGTAGGAATTTTTCAAATTGAGAAATATATTCTGGTATTCATCTTGCCTACCTTTGTAGTTCTACCACCGGTGAGTGGAAGGAAACTGAAACCTCTGGATTGCATTTGTCCGCTCATAAGATAAAGTGAATGATTCTCCTAAACCACTTGTTTTTCTCTTTTGACTGTATGGGTAACCCAGAGGACAAGCTAGCTCTTTAATAGCTAATGTTAGTTGAAATTAATTCTACTCACGTTATACATGTCTCTAAGGAAAACTTTGCCCACCTAGTATCTGAACATCCTTCCTTCACATATTTATGCAAAAAGTGTTCAAATTGTTTGAGAGGAGTCCCACATCAGCCAGAACTGTGAGGTAGAACCGTGACATCTCATCTCTGAAGACATCAGTCAAAAGGTTCCTGGTCTCCACACAGGCACAATTTTAGGATACAATGTGTAAACTAGAGCAAAAACCCAAAGCAGAATAAAACTGGCTCAGTAATGCACACTGAGTGAGAAATACATAAAAACAAAGTGCCCCTTTCCCAGTAGATTTTTTCAGGCTGGGTCGATTCCCTCCAGTTTTGCTTTCTCTTTTCTGTACCTCTACCTGCCAAAGAAAAGAACAAAACAACTTCTGTTGCTGAAAGGCAATTTCAAACAGGGAACTGACCTAAACTCGGATGAGTCCATTCAACCTGCTTGCTGACACTGGATCCCCTTTCTCCCCTCAAACCTGCAGAAGTCACTGCTGAAGCCAGAGGTCCTGGCTGTGCCCTTGCCTCCAGCCCCCACACCTGCCACCTTCCTCACAGCCTACCTGCCTCCCCTGCCCACCACCTGCTTCTGCTCTTTGACACACCCAGCCTGACATGCAGGAATTCTCATCCCAAATGAGAATAAGAAAGTAAGATTTCCTGAGAGAAACGTCACACATGCTGGAGGATATTTTCCTATCAGTTGTGCTTACTTAAATACTATCTAGTCATGTTGCTGACTTGTGTCTGGTGGCCTGGCAGGTTTGTTAGCCCTGGAAAAAAAAACCCACCACAACTATAACTGGCATCTTTGTTCCTGGGTTCAGCAAGGACACAGGGATTTTCCTCATGAAGTCTGTCCAAATGAAAAACAGAACATACAGCCAGAACAGTGCATGAAGGCTATGTGGTATTTAGGTGCTCACTGTTTGATTGCAGAGTGCATGTAAATCTTCCATATTCTGTAGCCATTGAAATGTTATTAATTGCTTCCTTCCTTCCTTCGCAAATCACTGTCTCACTGTTCAAAGTCAGGAAAAACCTGCATAGGTAACAACCTGCGCAGGGAATTAAGGAAACAGACTGAGATTCCTATAAATGAATGAAGATCATTATACTTGTACATAGACTTTCAGTCCTATTGTATGTGAACACTTCATATCCCTGCAGAGGAGTTTCATAGTGTGAAAACAGCTACTTAATGTTTAGCAATTTAAAAACCAGGTGCCAGAAAATAGGCAGAATTTTGAAACTCATAAACAAGTATTTGATTATTTAATTGTTATCAGAATCCTTTTTCTGGATAAGCAAATAATTCTGTCTGTATTACCTTGTATCTGAGGTCATAAATAACCTTTATTAAAGCTTATTATTTAATGCTATGATTTCAGAAGTTGGAACTTCCTAATATGTATCATGGAGCTGATAAAATGTCAGTGTTAACTACATCATAAATCACAGAATCACAGCATCACAGAATTGCAGGGGTTGGAAGGGACCTCGAGAGATCATCAAGTCCAACCCCCCTGCCAGAGCAGGTTCCCTACATCAGATTGCACAGGTAGGCATCCAGGCGGGTCTTGAATATCTCCAGGGAAGGATACTCCCTGGGCAGCCTGTTCCAGTGCTCCGTCACCCGCACCGTGAAGAAGTTCTTCCGCATGTTGGTGCGGAACTTCCTGTGCTCCAGCTTAAGGCCATTGCCCCTTGTCCTGTCCCCACTGACCACTGAAAAGAGGTTCCCCACCTCCATTTGCCTCCCGCGCCTAAGATACTTATAAACATGGATCAGGTAAAAATAAAAAAGTTCTTGCAGCTAGCTCCCAGGTTCCCCAGGAAATCACGATTCCATGCACACAGCTGCTTTGAGTTACTTTTCTCCTCTTTTTGTTTACGGTGTGTTTTCATTTTGTTTTGTTTTTGTCAGCTGGACCTCCAAAATTTGCAAAGCAAGAAACCTGTTTTCATGAGGTAGTTTTGTGTCATGCAGTTCATTAGATGTGAGTAGGTTCGTTTTTTGGTAGACCCTACATTTCCCTTGTGAAACAGTTTCTGATCTCAATCACTGCGTTATCTTTGCAGCTGAATCCATGCAAACAGCCCCTGGCAGAGTCCCTGTAGTCAGACTGGGTCTGGCAGGGGAATGCTAGGAGGTCCAGCAGCATACATCAGGTCAAGCACAAATTGGAGCGAACAACAGCAAGCTCAATAAAGTTAACAGCATATCAACTTGCAAATATAGAGATAGAGGAAAGTGTATTGTCTGAGAACAAAAACAATGGGAAAGCCCCATCCCCTCAACCTATGCAGTGTCTTGCTGGATGCAAAAATCGTTATCAGCTTCCTCCTGAAGAAAATTATCAGCAGGTTTAGACATATGTATGCATATCAGTCTAGAATCTTCTGAAAAAATCCCCCAAGGCTTGGCTGAAACCTGCCAAAAACTTTCTAACCCCAAGAAAAATATAAACAAACAAAACCCAGTTTTGACTGAAGCAGATGCCTCAAATGGAAGCACTAATTGAATCCCAAATCTGATAAACAGATTGATGGAAACTTCTCAAATCAGGCTTCTAGTGAAAATAGGCACAGGCAGCCCACCAGGGTAGTGCCTTCTTGATCTGTGTTGGCTGAGCCTGTGCACTAACACATGGCAGGGAGGAGACATATGGCCTGAGGGCTCCTTACAGGGTGAGTCTGAAAGCAATAAAACACCGAGCCAGACTTGCTCTGCACTTGCAACATGATAGGAAAATGAGGGAAGTGTGGAGTCTTATTTCCAGTGTACACCAGGCAGTGGATTGGCTTCCTCCCTGGGCAATAGGGATAACACAATTCTTGTCTCTTCATGAGAAAGCTATAGAGGCCACCGAGAGGCATCCTTCTTCTCAGTTTAGTCAGCTACTTAATCACTGTTTAATCATGTGAAATGGCTGCCAAATTCCTTCTGAGGAGCTAAATTAGAGATTATTTAGGGAATTTTTTCCCTGGATATAGCTATTATGAAAGCAACATGCTTGAGTAATTGTAATGAGTGCAAAGTAATAAAAGCTGGAGATTGAAATTTAACTCTATGAAAAAGCTGGAGAAAATCTTGTATTTTGCTGTTAGTTTTGACACGGTAAATCCTGGATAAGCAAACATAAAATGAACTTATATCACCCTGAATATAAGCATTTATTGCAGCAATGTTGGTTATCATGTGTTCCTTTACATTAAGCTTTCCCATTTACACCACATTTTTGGTTTTTGGTTTTCAGCTAGTGTCAGTGGTGCTGGACATGTGAATATGACCTGGACTGAATAGGTCAACATTTCTGCTCTTGGGACAAAGTGGAAACCTCTGCCATAGTGGGAAACCAGAACTGTTTAGGAGACACAGAGATGAACAGCAATATTACTGCCTTTTCTAATGCTGTCTAGACAGGATCTCAGTACCTCCAGGCATGCACTGAGGAAAAAGAAATCTACAGTTTGTATTGGGAAGAGACAGAAACTGATGTGAGCCTTGGAAGAGAAAACAGTTGTGGGAAGGGAAGCTGGGGGCAGTTGGCACCAGCAAGTGGGAGAGGCAGTTGCAGTGCCACATTGGTATTGAATGCTGTGGTGACATGAAGCTCAGCCCCAGGCACCTGCTAAGTGTCTACTCAGTGTCTTAGCAGGCTTTCAGTGCTGGTTTCTCTCTTAACGCTACCTGTATTAATTATTATAAATCTAGCTGGGCTATGCTAGCAGAAGCTCCATCTGCAGAAACAACTGCAGTGTAGATCGACCTGGAATGAGTGTGTGGGAGTCTGAGACTAGATAAGTCTGAGCCTGGCTGAGAAAATTGAGAAAAAGATGAGAAGACTATGAGATGGGGCCTGGTACAGATGAGATAAACCTGATGCAGAGGAGAACAGACAGGATTGGGCAGGGCACAGATTTCTCTTACCAATGTGATGCAGCAAATAGTCAGTGTGGTGCAGTGTGCATCTCACTGAGCAATGCAGGAAGCGCAGAACGTTAAGATCATGGCCCATCCTTGAAACGGAGTGCACTCGTGTCCTGTGAAAAAAGGTGTGTGTGGGGACATAGATGCAATATCACAAAAAGTGCTCAGAAAGAGTCTTTGTTAAGGCAGTACAGAGAGTATTATCTTCAGCCTTTCTTAACTTTGGGGTAGAGTTGCCAGCCACTCTGTCATCACAGATTTGTCGGTGTGTAAGGTAAGTGCCTGCAGATTGTGAAGTGACAATATATGTTGTTGGATTTGTGGAAAGTTCTGAATCAGAGAGGAATTTTCCATCTTCCACAGCACAGCATGGGTGACTGGCTGTACAACAGCTTTTCTGTTTGTTTAATTTTGCCTGGAGAACTATGTTGGTAGTGAGTAGAGGCAGAATGTAAGATGAAGTGTTTCATTGAATGGGAATTATATAGGGAAATTTACTTGGCTATTAAAAGCTCCATTGCTTTAGAAGTTGAATCTTTTTTTCTCTAACCCTTTTCTGGGGAAGGGAAAGTTCATGCATTATTTGTTTTTATAACTCCTAAAACATGCATGATAGTAGTCAAGGTAGAAAATGCCTTTTTTGTACACCTTGTCTTTTTTGAATGTAGTGAAATAAATGTGCAGATCAATAGCCCACTGAGTTCAATAGATCCATTTGATTTATATTCTTTGGCTCGAGCAATAAAAGCAAATTAATTGCAAGACTGTTAGCACAACGAATGCAGGTAACCTACTATTTACTATCTACTAATCTACATTATCTACTATTTAATAATCTATATGAGAGCAAAACCTGCTTTAGTGCTACACATAATGTCAGCATTGTGAACAGATGTGACATTCAAATAAAGAATGAGACTTCTTGAATGCCTTTTAATAGCTTATAGAAATAAAAATGAGAAGCACTATATACATAATTGAAAATATGGATTTCCCTCCTAAATTTCTAAAACCTCTGACAAGTAGTGTCATCTAAAAGCTCTCACCTTTGTCTCCAAGTATTGTCTATGTTAAAATTCAACCAACTCTCTTGACATGTGGAAGTGAACAGCAACTCATGACATTACTGATTTGTTTTCAATATTTTTGTTTTCAATTTGTCTATTTTTGAAATTCTATTATATGTAACTTTTAAGTGAAGGTTAACTATGCATCAGGAGAAAGCAGGTTTTGGCTTATTAATACCTTATAAGAAGGTTAATTGTTGGTGATTTATAACACATCTGAAAAAAAAATACCTACTGTTAAATGTATAGCTGTTCTTGTTGATTGTATTTTCCTTTTGACTTATTTAAAAATACTCAGCAAGGAGCTTTTATTATCTAAACTGAATTTAGTGATTTGTAATTACATGCCACTTATGAAATCAGTTAAAATTTGCTCTCTTCTGTGGTAGGGTGTCTTATGGGTTTTATAGAAAACTACAGAGAAAATCTGTTTCTGCAAAGGTATCATGCAGTTTGCATAAGCCTACTGTATTTTGTATTCATCAGCATCTGTATGGGCTGATATATGTTCTGTCAATCGTAAAATTGTGTAGGTATACTTAAAATGGGTTACAACACTCATTGATACTCTGCTCTCTTGCACGACAAAAATATTTAATCGGAGAACATAGCAGGTAGTGTGTTCTGCAGGCAAATTTCGCTGTAATTGCTTTCTTGGATAGTTTCAGGGCAAAGTATTTGTATAAAATTAACTTCTTATTGTGCTGCATAAATTCTGAGTTAGGGACAATATGGTTGGCTTGAGCAGGCAGGACTACTTTTCCCTTTCTGTCAGCAGTAAAAGCATTCAATAAAGATTAGGAAGTGGGCAGGACACGTCTGATGAGGGGATTAGCATTTCTCCCCTTTAGGTTCTAGATACTGGGGTTCTACACACTGCCGGGGTTCTATACACAGAAGACAGCCATGTAACTCCTGTTTCTATTGCATCCAGCAAAGGGAAACTCCTCTCCAATTTTTCCTGATAATCCCAAATGCCGCCTTCTACCTGGACATTATATGAGCAAGTACAAATTTGGTGTTAATAAATTGGGATTAAGAAAAAAGATAAATACAGTGTTCTGCAGAATTACCATACCTGGGCTCTATTGCCAAAGTTCATTTTCTTTCTCCCACTTTAATAAGAGCCTTTCTTTTCTGTCCATTGCTATGGCTAGAGTAAGCATACATTCCTGATCCTCAGCACAGTGGTGCAGGGAGACATGCTGAGAGACTGGGACTGGCATAGGTACAGGCAAAAAGAGTCCAGAGAAAGCTTCACACACTCATGACCAAAACACAGTGGTTTAGGGACCTCCTTGCTGACCGTATGGTAACACCACCTTCCTGCTGATTCAAGACCTAAGCCACAGCTTCCTTGCTGATTTGCTAACAGAAAACTGAAAACCATCATTTTTGAATACCAGAAGACAGGATTGTACACAGGAGAGGGCACATTGAACAGTTGCAATACCCAATTCCTCATTGTCACAAGAACCCGTCATGATCACATGTATGAACTCAGTTTGCTCCATCTTCAAACTCACTTGGCCTTTGCTATGACTGTGCTAGTCCTCCAGGCTTCCAAACTCCTCTCAGCCAACCTCTACAAGGACTGGATGTGGGCTCTAGAGAAGCCAAGCAAGCAAGCAGGAAGGAATGGAAGAGTAAGTTTGGCCAGCAGTCTGCCTGTTGTGGAGGGACTGGTAGAGGCCTGACACTTGTCTTCAAATTGATAGTCTCCTTTCAAGAGCTTTGGCTTATTGCCAGTTAGCTATTGTTGATGTGAGGATGGATTTCTGGGGGAGGTGGCACAGAAAAGCCTTTCTCTAGTTAGAGCAGTTCCTGAAGGCATTTGACTTTAAGGACCCTCATCAGAAGGGGAGAGAGAGGGTAGTATGTCAGGGGAGGCAATCCCTCTGCTGTAGAGCAGGCTTGGACAGGGAGGCTTCTCTTGAGTGGACTTGAAAACAAGAGCTGATAAACAATGCCGTGCCTCCTTTTTGAGGCACTGGAGCATTGAAAGCTGGCTTAGAGCACTTTGAAAGCTACACAACAGCACTGTTGGCTTCCATGTGCCTGAGGAAAGCTTGGATGATGTGTCTTGCAAACATCTAATTTATGACTGTTATGTTTGTGTTCCCCCCGAGCAGCTGACAAGTTGCCAAAAGCCATTCTCATCCTCAACCAGTTGTTCTGAGTTCTCCACTACATCAGCCAAAACTCCTCAACCAGCAGGCTGAGCTCTAGTAACCTCACCATCTGCGTTGTGCCAAATCTACTGAACTCAGTTGTGGACAACCTACTGCTGGAAGCGCTGATGGAGATGCCTGACAAGGTAGAGTGAATTTACAACCATGAGGGCCCATCAGAGCTATGCTGTTCATTGGCACATTGCTGAGCAAATCTCTTTTGAACAAATACTCGCAGAGGAGTGTTCTGGAGGAGCAGCCCCACGCTACAGCTTTCTGTGCAAAAGCAAGGCTCAGGAATGGGAAAGGCTGCTGGATATGTTTTCAGCCACATGACTTGAAAGCGATGGTTTTATGTGGACAGGTGAAAGTGCTGGTGCTCCCCTGCCTTCCCCTCCTCTCTCCTCCTCTCCCCTCCTCTCCCCTCTCTTCCTCTTTACTTTTTTTCTTATTCTTTCTTTCCTTTCTGTTCCTTCTTTTTTTCTTTCCTTCCTTCTGCCTATCTTTCTTTTCTTCTTTCCTTCTTCTTTGTCAGAACTGTGTGGAAAAAGAGAGCTAAGGAATAAACCTTTCCATTTGCTAGCAAATGCAGACTTAGAATGCCTTCAGATCCCTTAGAACATTTCTACCCTAAGTCCAGGAACGTGCATATTTGCTTCCTTTAAAACCAGCCTGAGAACAACTTGTGGTGACTTTTTTTTGAGGCTGTGTATGAAAGGGGAATAATAACATTGCAATTAATATCAGAGAGAATTTCCAAAAGCAGAAGATAAAAAGCAGAAAACAGCATAAGGGCAACAAGAACTCAGAGCTTAGGGGTAAGCTGAAGTTTCTTAAGAGGGACAAAGTGAAATAGAAAGTGTCTTGCATTCAATGCAGATTAACCCAACTCCCAGTTCTCTCTGAGGTATGCAAAAGAAACTGCTGTCCTTCTTTCAAATCTTTGCTCTAAGTATATTAAATATTTCCATGATGTGCAAAGATGATCTCAGATCAGAAGCATGCACCTGTACATTTAAGAAAACATATGTCAGGGAAAAAACACCACTCCACGTTATGAAGCTTTGATTTTGCACTTGTTGAAACTCTGTTGGTACAAGGGTAAGCAGACAACCTGGCATGGTACAAGAATCAGAATTTTTAGCTATTTCACATGCTATCTAAATGAAGAAGCAAAGTCCCACTTTTATACTCATGTCAATTGGCAATCCTAACACCATTTTGTGCTGTGTGAATTCCAAATGTTCAGCAAGGATTTGTTCCAAGTGACTTTAGGCACCAAGATATTGGCAGCTCTTAAAAAGGTCGTTTCACCTGATAATTTAGATAATTTAGAGAAAAAATAGACATTAAAAAAAAGGCAAGAACATTTAGGCTCTGTGCAGAAGCTATTGTCTGGTGCCTTCATATTTTTTCCCTGTACTGCCCACTAGAGAGCAAGATAGTCCAGGACAGCTCTGTGCAAACCGATAAAACCAGACAGCTCAGCATGGCGTTTTGCAGAAATAGTGGCCTAAGTCCTGGAAGTAGTGCAGTCCTGATAGCTCTGTGACTCTGCTCTAAGGGATGTGTTTTGCTTGCAGAGCTGGGTTACTAGCAAGGGGCAGCAAGCACTTATGCTGTGCAGGTTTTGGAAATAACTACATCATAGCTACCCAGGGGCTGCCTATCACACCTGAATGGCAAAGAGATGCTGGAGATCTCTGCACACTACAGTTCTCTAAGGTTATTACACATGCTTATCAGGAGTAAATGCAATGCCATATTCAAAGCCAGTAACAGTACTCTATTCTGTGCTATAAACAATTCCTTTTAAATTGTTATTTCTCAAAGGAAAGAGAACAAAATCGTGCCTATTCAATCTTCCTCTAGGGTTTTATCAATTCTTTCTAGCTATGTTGTTGTAAATCTCGATTTATTGTTACCAGTTTCCCAGCTGAGCTGTGACTCCTGGACTACCAGGTGTGCTCATTTGCTGGAGCTACCTGTGTGAAATGAACGCACTGCAGCTGCAGCACTTCTGGCATAGGCAGTAGCATCGGGACAGATGAAGGGACTCCTTCCTCAGCCAGTTTGTCAGCTGTGGGGTATATCCTAAAAGGTGAACAAAGGAGAAGAGCACTCCCATGATTTCTAAAGTGGCATGAGATGTTTTCTTACACAGGAAGACTTCTTACTCAATGTGACAGTGCTGATGTCAGGTAGGATTGCTCCGGGGTGGGGGGGGCAGCAGGGAGTGTGGGCCTGAGAAGGGAATGGCAGATCCTTTGTCCCCATACTAATCTCTCTGCCCTCTGCCTTGCACTGATGGTGTAGGGGTGCAGGAGGCATGTCCTCCTGCCAGGAGGCATTGCTGGCTGGTTGACCAGCTCCATGAGTGCATGCCCACCAGCTGGCAGATCTGACCATGGTAGTTTAGCTTGACACAATTGCTTTGTCCAGTCTCTCTCCCCTTTCTGACAATCCTGCTCTCCACCAGCCTCTCCTTCTGACTCTTTCATGCTTTCCCATGCCAAAATCCAGGCAGTGATTAGGAGGACTCTCCTCCTAAGCAATTCTGAAAACCGATTTCTTCTGTGGTGCCTATGGAGTGAGTGACACTGATGTTCTTCTGATGCTTTGTGGGGTGCTAAAGCACAGTCATCTTAATTTGCAGCTCTGTAAGTGACTGAGTTTTCAGTTCCATAGCTAAACTTAAAAAATAAAATGAAGTTAGTTGGAACTGAAGTATTTTAAGTTTTCTCACCAAAGCAAAGTCAAAATTCAGTTTATGTCTGAGAAAGATTTTCCAGTTTATTTCAGGAGGGCAAGGATGGTAGTGGTATCGATTTTCCTTCAACTATCTTGATGTCTACACAATTCTAAACAACAACAAAAATTATAATAAATATTTCAAGATGAAAAAAGTGGAAAAAATTCAAAATGTTAAACTGAAACTTTTAACCTGTTTTGAAGTTCTGTCTCAGTTCTTGGGAGGCCAAGCCAATCTGATAAATTCAAAATAAAAGTGTTCTGAATTAGTCTTTCCATACACTGTTCAGAGTGTGCAAAAGTACTCCATGGAAAATGTAAGTCCATTGGAGTTCACTGATGTGTTTTCTGTTACCCACCAGTTATCTCCTGTTTCCATTGTTATCTCTGTGAAGCAGATGGCTCTGTCTATGGTTAGATAACATCTAGAAAGATGGGCTGTTGTTCTCTTGCTGTGGCTTTTATGCCTGTCTGAAAGAAAGATAAGGCCAGGATTTCCATCCCAGTGTGGTTAGAAATGCCCACCTATGTCAGGTTCTAAGACTTATTCTGTGTTCAGTTTTCCTTGCTGAATTGCTCCAAACCCACGTGCTACCTTGCTGGACCACTGCCAACCCTAGCCACCCCAGTATGGTAGGCAGTAGTTCTTCCTCCCACTCATGTCATTGCACGAATTTCTCAGCATCCCTGAAGAAAGCTTATGTCACTAGAGTTTTGCACCAATCTGTGCCACCAGGGGAAGCAAGAAGCCAAGAAAGAAAAACACAGAAGTGCAACCAATTTGGATAATTATGACATTTGCAATGTTCGTCTAAAGATGCTAAAAAAGGTACTAGTCCCAATTTACTGCTTCCTACAGTAACAGATTTTCTTTTGTGTATGTTAATTTGCGGATTCACTCCTACCTCTTCTTGTTTGCCTGACTACTTTGATCCTGTATGTCTCCGTTGCCCATCTGGAGGTGGATTGCCTAAGTCCCAGTTATCCTTCACTTTCTATAGTCATTTACAGTGATGATTTATGTCCCTGAGCTTTGCTCTGTTTACAACAGTACAAATGTGGTAGACATGGGTGGATTGCATTTCACATCTGTTGTCCAGATGTCTTGCTTCTCATTCCCTCTTCTGAGAGACTAAGGTCAGGTCTGATAAAGACATCCATGGTTTTCCTTGTGTTGCTTGTGAGTAAACCCCATCTCATTTGTCACACTGGAGGTTCCCTGTCCAATTTCCGTGTGCATCATTTGCTGGCAAATTTACCTTTACTTTGAGGTAGCGGAGTTCTTCTACCCACACAGGATAATAAAGTCATATGTGCCTGGGATCTTGAGTGCTCTGCTCAGAAATTCTGTTCGTTTAATAAACTGTTCCAGTCTTAATATCTTGTGGCTTAGCCCACAAGCTCTGCTCCCACATCTCGTGTACAAGTTTTGCCTCAAGATAAGCAATCTCAGAAAATGCTTCATCTTGCACAAAAAGCCCAGGGGAGCACATTATTAATGCTGCATCTGTCTCTTCCAGCTCTTTCATCAGGGAAAACATGTTCAGTGAGAGAGAAACTGGTGTAAAGCTGAATTCCTGCACCTGGGGGTACCCCTCAACGGTCTCTTTTCCCTGTAAAAAGACAGCTATGTTTTGAATATATAGTTATGTACTCATCAGAGACTGGAAGATGTGTTTCCCACTTTAACCCAGTAGAAGTCACCCTCTCCCCATTTTTGTCTCGGGGGACAATTGCTGTTTAACTGAATGTATCCGAGTGAAAGAGATCCCGAAAAAAGAAATTAAGAGAAACCTGTTTCCATACAGTCTAAACTGCTGATGAAGCCACTTTCTGAGAGGTAGATAAGCCGAGTTCATGTTCCAGTTCCGAGTCACACAGATGGGAATGGAACGGAACACGGCTGGGCTGGAAAAAGAGCAAAGTAATGTTAGTAGATAATAAGTATCAGACATTGTGCCAAGGTAAGTTTTGGTTAACTGTCTTTCTCATTGATCAGGGATTAAAGACAATTCTTCAAGAAAAAACAAATAAAAATTGAAAAGCAGTACTGTTGGTGGAAAAAAAAGTTCTGTGTTTGAAAGAACTTGTACTTTTATCTTCCTTTAGGATGTGTGTGATGTCTTTGGGTATCTCAGGAATTGAAACTTTGAAAAAAAATCTAATATATTGGAAACAGAAGGTAGAAGAATAATTTTGTTCTCCAGAATCCCCTTCCTCGAAAAGCAATGTATTTCATATTTAATTAAGCATAAAACTCATGTGACAAATAGTCTTCTGTGACCTGGAAATACCAGTTGTCCCAATCAAAATAGAGCATGTAGGTATACAGCACTTTGCGAATGATATTAGCTCAAGGCAATTCAAAATTGTTAATTTTATTCTTGTCAGGAAAATTGTAAATGACCATTTTTTAAAATTGAACAAATGTGATGATGGTCAAAGTTTAATTAGAAATTATGTACCTGCTCAGTTTTTAATTGCAATAGACAAAATGTTATAGTACTTTAGAAGAAAGGGGGAAAAAAAGGAACTGATAAGCCTCAGAGAAGTTGACATAAGTAAATAGATTCTCCTGAATGCCTATCCTTTATCTCATTTCTAACTGTAGCATCTATCACTCATCTGGGAGTGAATCAATCTGTTGGCATCACAGAAGCAAACCAGGTAGAAGGAAATGTTAGAAGTCATCTCTGCCCCTCACATTGAACAACGTATACCCCCATAGTTAACAGTTTACAACAATATTATTCAACCCTCCCTGAAAAAGAAAAGTTCTTTTTGTTTTGGACCTATGAGCAAATCACATTCTAGATTTTAACCATTTCAGAATGAGAACACAAGAATAACCGTAATGGTTTAGACAAGGGATCCATTTAATTTACTTCTTGCTTCCCACAGTGATGGCAAGTGGGTGCCCAGTGAAAAAAAGGAACAGGACAAACTTTTATGACTTTTCTCCTAATACTCTTCCAGCATCTGAGCATTTCGAGCTTGAGGAATTTCCTGAGTGTTCTGTGATTTCTTGGCTTCAACCCACATACGCTTCTCACCTCCTCAGCATCCGCTATCTAGGAGTGGCACGGACCTGCTACACAGGACTGACCTTTATTTGGTTACTTTAAACCTGGCTTTCATGAGTTTCTTTGGATGTCTTTAAAAATTGTGCTTGGTTTCTGCCTTATCCAAAACATTTTTTTTGCTGTTAGTGGACGCACAGAATAGAGAGGCCTGGCCCACTTGGAATATTTTCCTTTGTTTCACCAGGCATTAGTTTCTATCAGAATGTTCCTTTCACTCAGACTAGGGGTTATTTCAGCATACTATGTCATTTTTTTGCTATCAGACTTGACCTGATTTCTTTCAAACCTCATTTGACAGAAGAAAACAGAGTGTGCTACATAATTCATTAGATACCAGAAGTGCATTAAAAATGTATTTGACAAGAACTAATCCCACTAGGAAATCAAATAACAGCTTATTTCCTCAAAGCAATCTTGATGGAACAGGCCAATATTCAATGATTTCAGAATTTCTGTATATTAATTGGAGAAAGAAAATCATAATCCTGCTTACATTAAAAAAATAAAAGGACAAGGTCAATTGAACAGTAGGAACTTAGCAAACCCAAACAAACAGCGGTGTGCTCATACCTAAAATACATGTACCTTCAGGCAGCAGCCTGAAGAAAAACTAGCTTGTTGAATTATTTAGTGAACGTGGCAGATACTGAATAAACCCTTTCTTCATCTGTTTGGATTCAGATAAATTGCATGTATAGTTCACCTGTGCTAGCAGATGAGTGCTTGGCCTCCTACAGAAATAAACCATACAGAGAGACTGGCGATGTGGCAGGTCCCCTAGTGCTTGTGGTTAGAGGGTGAGCTTTCTAAGGGTGGAGGGCTTACTTTGAGTTGCCACACTGGAACAACACTGCCTTATGTCAGGACATTTATAGCAATTCACTGTATGCTTTGAGCAAACTGTCAGGAGATCTACAGAACCCACTGTAACATCAGCCAAACATAAACTATTGATCACCAGGCTGTTTAGATCTGTTTCCTTGAACACTTAGGATTTGACAAGAAATGTTTCTTGTCAAATGTTTCTGCTGTGTAAGATCTGGAATTCAGTCAGTCAGAAGTTTTCAGAGGGAATATTTCTTTGTTTTTCTGTAAGGAAAAGCCAGTATGGAAGAAATCAAAACATCCTGTAGAATCATGTCAGTCTGGGGATCCGTTCAGCAGAAACAAGGCAATTTTCCCAGGGAAATTTTCTCTGCTTTCCTTCCCATCTGATATGCTCCCCTCCAGCCTTTGTAAAAACCAGCTGTAGAGCCCAAAGTGTGGCAGCCTGGGCCAAGATCCTCAAGATCTGCTGTAGTGCATTGGCGTATCTTCCACAGGTGAGGAGGGGAGGTGGTCATGCAGCATGGGAAAGCTCATCCCTTATTCAATTAAGTGTGAAATATAGCTGAGTTTCTTCTCTGTGCTTTTTTGGAAAGTTCAGGGGATTTTGACTAATCAAGCTTGTTCTCTAATATGGGAAGATTTTATCTGGGGGAGATGGGCAGCGAAGAAGACAGAAGGAGAATGGAGGAAAAGATTCCTTATAGCCTGCCAGTATGAAATTCTTAATGGATAAGTAATTTCTTCCCTGTCACAAGATCATGTCCTGCAGCACGTGGTACGCTCCTTGGTAGGAACAATCTTTGCAGAATAGATCAATGGCCTATCAAGGACAGCATACATTTTCAAATCCTAAACCAGATATTTAATTAGAAGGCATTTCCTTTTCAACTGCCTTCATGCATCCCATCAATACTCTTAACATTTCATCAATAATTCCTTTTCCACTCAGTCTGAGAAGTGCATACCTTTCCAAAAAGCTCTTTTGCAAGTAAATGAAATGAGCAGAGCTGCAAAAGAGCTTAGCCCTAAGTCTTATGAAATCTCTGCTTGTTGCCTACATAGAAAATGGCCTAATGTTACCAGTTATGATTAAGATGGAAGAATAAATAGATTCCACAATGGAAAAAACAATGCAGATGCTTCACACAGAAGAAAACTAAGGTAATAATTAGTTTTCATCACCCCCCGGCATGTTATTTACTGTCTAGCTTAAACTTAAAAACAAATTTGAAGTACAAAAATAGATAGAATTGAAAAGAACATAAACTGGAATAAATCTCTAGATAAATGTTGAATACCTGTATGCAAATGTTAATACATTTTAATCAGATGAAAACAACAAGAAATCAAAACTACTTAGTACAAGTAACATTTTTGGTTTTTGTTTCTAACACCATCTTTATTGAAGGAGATAATACCAAGGAATCAATCCCTCCTTTTTCTTTTCTTTTCTTTTCTTTTTTTTTTTTAAAAGATGCATCAAGTGTTGCATGATGGAATTGTTTTCTGTGAACAATTTTCTTATGATCAATTTTCCACTGAGTCTCCTACTAGATGCCAATTCATTTGAAAGCAGTGTGTCACTACTGAGGCCAATTATTCAGTGTAGGTTAAGAGAGCTTACAAAGTTTCGCTTTGTAAGAGACGTGTTGTTTGTGAGATCCATTAAAAATGCTGTTTAGCTTCCAGTCAAATGCCTGCTTTCCTATATCATTTGCAAACTTTTTATGTAGATGATGCAAATGAATCAGTAAAAGTGAGGTGCTTTTTTTGTGCACTTAAATTTATTTAGTTATTGTAATTTAGCCTGTTTGAATTTCATTTTTCTCACAGAATGTGTACACCTATTCTAGAGCTGCACTTGTGTTACACCAGTTCTGGTGGTTGGAACTCCACATTGTATTACTCTAATTAGGCAAGGTTGTGAACTGTGTTGTGTTTTTAACAAGAGAAAAAGGGATACCTGTGTATTTGAGGTGTGATGGAAAGGACATTAAGATGTTGACTTAGCCTAACTCTGAAATCAGGTTTCATAGAACATAAATTTTCAAATGAATTTATTTTTATTAGCTGTAGTTTCACATTTTAATGTGACTTATATAATGGAGACATAAATCATATGAACTAAATTTGATCTTGGTCCCTGTCCCTGTTTAGTGACTCTTGGCTTTCAGGGTCACCTTACCAACAGACTGAATCCAGCCTTACATTTCCAGTCATGCACGTAATTGGTACGAGCAGTGGTACTGAAACTATTAGAAGAAAACTAATGACCAGTTGAAGTATTTGCAGTAACAGAGCCCCAGATCCTTAATTAAGCTTCTTAGTTACCTCAGTGGTGCTGAATATTTATGTTTCTTCATTAACTTTGACTGAAAACTTAGAATTATTTTCAGAATTGAAGGATTGAAGGATGAAATAGGATGTCAGGAAAATCCATGTTGTCTTCTCCTGATCTTGATCTTTAACTTACAGCATGAATTGCATATGAAGTGTAATCCATCAGAACACTTGCAGCCCAGTTACATCACTGACCATTCAGTACTCTATTACATCCTCCTGCAGAAAGTCATCTGATTTCTGATGGACAACCACGACCCTTTCTGAAGAGTTCCAGCTCCATCAGCCCTCCTCATATGAGAACAAGAAGGAAGATTTTAGCTGTTCCTCTGGAAACTTTTGGATAGCATCCCTAAATAAGAAATTTGAGATGTTAGTCTTCATCTGGTTTTCCTCATGATCTGTGCAATTTCAGTTTGGTGTGCAAGACTGTATCATTAGTAGGGTGTTAGTTCAGCAGTTCTAGTCATGAAGTTCATCTGAGCACAAAGCTGTACATCTGGAGATTTCACATGTGTATCACTCAGGCTGGCAAGGGCAAAGCAATGGCAAAGCTGCTGCCAGAGGTATTTGTGCATTAACAACTCATACTGTGTCATCAGTTTTTGGTTCTCTCAGCTTGTTTTGATGAAAAGCTATTGAAAAAAGTATGAAGATGGCATGAGGAACAATTGTCAAAAGCCTCTGCCACAGCCCTACCATTGGTGGGAAGGTGCTGGTAGTGAGAGCAATAATAGCTCTTACAAATAGCAATAAGCAATATCCTGTACTGCAGAAACCAAAGGAAGAAGGTCCTAAGATCTACCATCGAGGTGGGCTATAACTGAGAGTAGGCATTGATTTATGTGTTCAAAGGAAATTCTTTATGCACTGTTTCTCAACACACTAGTCAAAAATGACACTGTGCTACAACATTAGATAATTTTGGTGCCTTGGTTTTTGAATCTTCTTTGTGAGGCAGTGGTTGAATCTGTTTGTGCTGCTTGGTCTTTAGAGGATGTTAATTTCCAGAAGAGTTTTATTTAATTCATAAGACTTTCTCCATAATATTAAATATTTTTTCTCATGTAAATGGTGATATTTCTAATGAAATTACTGCCACAACAGATAGAAATGCCTTCCCAGCCACACAGTGATATCCCACTTCACTTAACAAATGTGCTGCTGTCCTCTGCTTCATGTTTGTTTACTTTGACTCATACATTTAAGGCATCAGGACCTGACACTCCCTAGCCTTGAATTTTGAAAAGAAATGTAAAGCCTGAAATGTATTTTGTTATATTCGTACTAATCTGGTCTCTGCTAATCTGGAGAAGGTATCTGGTTGTCCAAATTGCTTGTAAGCCTGTTCACTGTTAGTATTGCTTGTGGTACTATGAGCGCCTGTCACAGACCAAAGCAGCAATTGCAGTGATGACTGTACAAGCACCAAATAAAAAGGGCTCCAAATGCGTATAGGTCACAAAGGCACTAACATCCTTTTGTCCTAAGGAAGTCAACCTTCCAAACACTGTTTTTTATCAGCTTATTTTTTTCTATGCTTGTGATAAAATTTTTCAGTATAAGATGACAAATGTTTTCAAATGCTTTTCTTTGGCTTAAGAGAAGCAATCCAGAGCTAGAAGTACTTATATAATTCTTAATGCATACCTGTATTTTACCTAGGGAAGTCAATTAGTGTCATTCTTTCATGTCCTTTTTGAAGTGACGTAGTATTTGATCCTCATTTTCCAGGTAGTGAACTGTGTCACAGGGACGTGACATGCCAGCTCCTTCAGGGGGTTAGTTTCAATGAAAGTGTGGTTTTCCAGGCCTGTGGGGAGCAACAAGCTGCGGCTTCCCAAAGTCTAGGTCAGTAACGTCCTACCAAAGATAGTCTGCTTCCTTTACCCACTGGCATTTTTTTAATAGAAAAAGAAAGAAAATAGTAATGAATAAAGCTGCCACAGCTCAGTTCAGGAAGGAAAATTTTCCATCAGATAAAAGGAATGTCTCTTGTCTTTTTATCAGGGCCTGCCAACTGATCTATGAGGGAAGAGGAATTTTTCATGTACTAAACTATTTTCTCACTAATCTTATTTTAAGAGAAGTAACATAATGAGGATTTATTTGAGGCTTTTAGTTTACTTTTCTTAAAGCCAGACAAAAAAGGAAATCTGGTATTTGTTTTATTTCTACTTTAGCATTTCATCTGACAGCTTGACATGAGAGCAGACGTGAGACTATAGCTCATTCATCTAAGATCTTAAAGAATCACACAATTTTATTAACCAGTATTTTTTCTGAAATATACTTCTAAAGGGTTTAAATAGTTAACTCTTTTTTGTTGTTTTTGTTTTTCAGGTTGTTTAATAAATCTTTGAAAACTGAATCCTCAAATGCTGTCTCCTGAAAATTAATTCTGGAACAGTGACCGACAAAAAGTAACACAGCTGTGTATCCTCCTGTAGGGAACCTGCTTCAGCAGGGGGTTAGACTAAATGATCTCCACAGATCCCTTCCAACGTCTATGACTCTGTGATTCTGTGAATGGCATTTGAGCAAGCTACTGCCCTAGGTAATTAGGAAGTGTTTTGTGAGTGTATCTCACAGTCGTGCAGCTGGGTATTTAGGTATACTTCTCAAAGCAGTGAGCACAGAGTGACCATCTGGGTTGGCAGGATGACTCAGTGTTGCATTGTGACTCCTATCACTAGCTGGACCAGACTTAGGGCTGGAAGGGGGTGCACGCTCTGAGATTAAATCAGAGCATTCAGACTTATGTCAGATATGAGAACAGCCTATCTGAACTCGAGATAACTCATGCAGTGACAATTAATGCTTTTGACTTGGCATCACAACTTTCAAAACCCCATGAATCCAGTGAGACAAGCACAGTTTTCTTCATCCTTTCCCTGATATACACCAGAAGAAAAACATCAGTCATAGTTATTAAGCCACTGGAAGGTCCAGACAAGTGTGGCAGTGTTGAGAAATTCATTAAAAAGCAACTTTGACATTTTGGCACATGGATAAAGTTCACTGATTGTGTTTTGCTGTATTATCTGAAATCCCTTGAGTTTTGCATGTTCTAAATGTCAGACACATTAGGTAGGTTTTCCTAAACCCCACAGCAAAATAATAAACTGTGAGCTTCAAATTCCTTCTTAATCATATATTTGCATAGGGTCTTTTTCTCAGTTGATCTCTGCAAGCATTACTAGTTTCTCTAGTTTCAGCTAGAGTTACTCTTGTGCAGTCCTTCTGTATTAAAATAATGAACAAATTTTTGTCTTTTAACAGTTTTATTTGAAAAGATATTACTCCCACAGCATTAAGCTTTTTCTCTTGATGCCCCAGCACGCTGCTTGCACCCCAGGTAATCCCAGTGTGTCACCTCCTTCCAACTCATTGGTCACCTGTGCCACACACCACTGCCTGTCCAAGGTAGTGGCACAGCTCCATGGCATGATCACAGTCACCTCACTCCTCACCACTAGCATTCCCAGCTCACTGTGGTGACATGCCCAACTCAGGGGGAATTGATTCAGGTAGAACAAGCAAGTTCAGCATCATGTAGGTACAGGAAAGAGGAGTTGGAGAAGCTGGGAGTGCACATACGGCGAAATATTTAGACAAATTAATGAGCAGTTGCTACTAGTGAGTCACCAAAGTACGTACACAATCACAGTGTGATTTGCATTCCACTAGGGAATTGGCTATCTGAGTGCAAATGCCTAAGCTTTTGCAATACCATCCCTTAAATAGCCTCACAGTGTCCTTCAGCGTTCTGCTTGCCCCCTCTGGCCACTGCTGGGCAGTTCTATGCCTGCTGCAGACTAAGCCCACCAGCAGATTGGTGTGAGCCCTCGGGCCACTCTGAGCCCAGAGCTCATCAGGAAAACCAAGGTTGTTGGGAAAGCTCTGATTCAGAGCTTCCTGAAATCAGTGGGAGTCACTCCATGGACTTGCCAGGCCATGCACCCCCAGGCAATAGGATGTCCCAATGGATTACATGTGTGGAAACATCTCCATCTGCAGGGAACTCACAGCAGGACCCAGGACCAATTGCTTTTCCTCTGTTGTTGTTACTCTTTAGTGGCAGGCATTCGTAGAGAAATAAACCACCTGTCTTTAATTTTATAGGTCTGTGACAGTACCCTTTGAATGGCAGTCCCCTCCCTGAGCATGGGTAAGAGAAATACATTAATGTCAGCTACAGTTCAGTTTCCCATACAGCAGACAGAGCTTTCTATTTTTAAATGCAGCAGCATTCTGTAAGAGAAATAAAAGATGGCATAAACCCAACCCAAACACCAGAGTAAACACACATGAACATGGGAAAGTCACCTTCTGGATCCAAGAACTGGAGAGCTCTGGCAGGTCCACCTATTGCAGAAACAGATGTTAGTAATTAATAATTGACCCAGATAAAGTGTTAGAAGATTAATCACAAGCTTTTGAATTACTGTTGTTTTTACCTACCCTTTTTTGATATTTCTGCCACATGAGGAATGAAAATCAGGACCATGATATGCAAAGAAACTGCGTGGGGGAAATCTCACTGCTGCCATGAAGTGTTTAGTGATGAGACTGATAATAATTAGGTTGCCAAAGTGGCACAGCAACAGGTCTATACGGAAGAAAGGTACATTCTTGGGCAGACTTAAAGGGGAAAAATCTGAATCACAGAATCACAGAATCACAGAATTGCAGGGGTTGGAAGGGACCTCAAGAGATCATCGAGTCCAACCCCCCTGCCAGAGCAGGTTC
>WBMW01001882.1:0-52533 GCA_013396635.1 Penelope pileata | reverse complement strand
AGGAGTCTTAGAAGTGAAGACTGAAGCAAAGAAGGCATTCAATATCTCCACCTTCTCAGCATCCTCCGTTGTCAGGACACCCCCCTCATCCAGCAGGGGACCCACATTTTCCCTAGGCTTCCTCTTACTGTTGACATACTTAAAAAACCCCTTCTTATTATCCTTTATTTCCTTTGCCAATTTAAACTCCAATTGGGCTTTGGCCTTTCTTGTCATATTCCTGCAGTCCCTCACAACATTCTGTAAGTAATTGTAATGAATGTAAGTAATTGCCTTATGGGCTTCAATACGTGAATCAATAATAGCGCCATTAATTGGTCCCAGGCAGTTTCTTGCATGCCCAAACCTCTCAGTTCATTGTTCAGGTCTATCTCATTTCCCTCAAGGTTTCAATCAGATAAGTACTATCTGAATTCACATGAAGCAGTGTTGTGAGCTCTTCATCCATGGTTGAATGTCAATGTGCATGAAAAAAAGTATCATTGCATCCTTCACTCATGTAAATAAATGCAGATCCTCTGAAATCACTCAAACTGAAATGGAGTTACTACAGGAAAGCATCTAACCTATAAAGAACATTGGCATAATTTAGATGCAAATTGATGTTTAAAGATAATTATCTGTATGTACACTGTAATGCACCTGGCCAAACGGTTGTTAAATATCTCTAGAAGTAAATTATTGCCATTGAATATACGGTACTAACTTTCGTTTATATTTTAAAAATTCACTGAGATCTAGTTAAAATGCCAGTTTAATTGTGGCTTGTTGTATTATCCTGGGAATTTTCCACCAGTTCAAGATGATTTCTGTTCTGTTTTAAGCTTTATAGTTTCCGTAGAACTTACACATGCATCCAATGATTTTTTTTGCTGTGGAAGATAATCCTGTTGTCAATTACAAGCAAAATCTTGCAATTAAGTACATGGCTGCAATCCCAACATATGCAATGACCCCCTAAAGCTCAGACAGCAGAAGGGCAATGTGCTGAAGAGTATTATGCTTAATAACTACTCTCCTTATTTGCTTGCTTTCATTAACATTTGTTGAGCTATCTGTTCCCAGATGCCAATACTTCATGTTTAATAAGATTCCATTAAAGGGCTGGTAGGGCTGCAAGGCAAAGCACTTGGCAATAGGTAGCATCAAAGGTAAGTTTGCCCATGCAATCAGAGCTTTGCGCTTTGCATTTGAGGACTTGAACTGTGGTCCTTCAAGTAACAATGTAAACACACACCCGTTTTCTTTCACAGCATCATTTTGCCAGCGGAACAGGAGGAGTTTGAGGGCTGCACATACAGTATAAGATGTACTTTGAGAATCTCATTGCTGTTGTGCTGTGTAGGTATTTTTAATATTATCCACAGCCTGCAGTGACAGGATAACTCTATCCATCATTTCCGATTTGCTGGGGGCTTCTGGTAATTGTTGTGTCTTTGGAGTCAAGGGATGCTAACCCTCACCACAGACAGCTTCAAGTTTAAAGTGTTTATCTGTACTATACTCTGGAGATGTTTGAGTCTGACTTGAGATGCTCCAACCCCGATGATCTGATCTCTGAATCTACATATTATGATGTATAGGATCAGATGGTCTTCTTGGTTTAGCACGGATTTTAATTCAGCCTATTGTTTCTTCTGAGCAAAAGATATGCCTAATATTATGTGCCTAAATATAATTGAAGTTTCCTGTCCTTTACTAATTGTGAACATGTTTTTGTTGATCCTTCCTTTTTAACTCTGTCACACAACTGAACATAACACCTACTTTTCCCAAGCCACTGGGTACGTCTGCTTCTCCTTCTAGCAGAATTTTAGTAGCTGTGTTGTAATGGATTCCCAGTCTGGCATGTTGCAGTAGACTAGGGCTTGGCTGGTACAGTATCAGAGCTGTAAGGAAAGCCCAAGCATTATGTATACCTGTAAGCCTGAGATGATCAGGATGAACTTGCAAAAGAGGTAAATGTGTTCCAGTTTTTTTTGCTGGTTGCTGCTCAAAGGTTGCTGCTCCTTCACTAGAGTGTCTCAGAAAGAGGAGGCTGAGGGCCATCTCCGGAGAGCGTCTTGTGCTGTGACAGTACCAGTCATCAATACCAGGAACATGTTGGAAGTGAAAGTATATTTTTCTGAGGTAAGGAAAATGCAGAATAAAGTAGATTAATTAGAACAGTTCAAAGAGTTTCTGGTCTTTAGTATATTGATCGCAGTGTTTATAGATCTATAAATACATAGTCCCCACCCCTTAATTCTGACATTCAATTAACATTGACATTTAATTGTCCTTTCCCCCAAGGAAGGGGTTTCTAATTGAATATTGGACTATATTCTGATGAAAAAACATGTTCGTAGTAAATTGTAAGAACTCATCTGATTTGTCAATGTAAACTGATTGCCAGAATTAAGGGGAGCTGTAGCGTGCAATTACAGTGCAAGTCCGTGATTTGCATGCTTGCTTGTTTTTTTAAGTGAAGAAATAGAGTTTAATGAATTCACTAATGTTGTGCCCCCTCCATGAGACATCATGGAAATCCAGAGACAGATTTCCATCTCTGTCCCTTGCTGCTGCAAAATAGAGACATTCCTATTGAAGTCAGTAGAAGCAGAAGGGATTTCAGACACTGTGTTTGGGCAGGAAGGAAAGTGGGAACTGAACTTCAAAAGCAGCCATGCTGTGTTTCCCCTTCTCACTGCCATTTCCCTACCAAGCTCAAGGGCTACTGGAACTCACTGTGCACAGATGTCTGCTCTTGGGAAGTCTCCACCAACGCAGAGAGCACGGGATGGCCTCAGCAGCCAGATGTGGGGCTGCTCCAGCTGTTAGGCTTCAGCACATTCATCCTGGTTAAAAGTTGTGTATATACTGTGGACATCAATGACTTCAGTTTGGATTAATACTTTTACTGAGAACAAAACGTCCTGGAGACATTCAAGATCAGGATGGACCAGGCTCTGAGCAACCTGATCTAGCTGTAGGTGTCCCTGTTCACTGCGGAGGAGTTGGACCAGATGACCTTTAAAGGTCCCTTCCAACACAAATGATGCTATGATTCTATGAAAATGGAGAAAGATACTGAAAAACAGAAGCACTAATTTAGACATTTTAATAATGAAAAATATCAGCCTATTTTGGCTTGACATTTTCTAGATTAAAAAAATCTCATTTTCATTTCAGGAGAACGCTGTTTTCACTTAAAATTGATCTAAATTTAAAAGAAAGGGTAACAAGAGAGTAACACAATTGAAACATTGATTTTTCTTTTGCCTGAGAAAAATCTTGAAGGTTGACCTGGAAAGTTTATCTTGGGTTGTTTTTTGTTGTTGCTCTTCTCCTGTGAGGAAATTAAAAATGAAAGAAGATACTCTACTATATTTTTCTTATGCTCAGTGCTGGCCTCCACCTTCCATCACAATCCCACCTGCCAACACCATTGGGTTAACACATTTGTTTGACCAACTCTATCCTTGAACAAAAGAATGCCAAAGAATGCGACAGACATTAAGTAATGTTTATTCATCATTGCTATGCTCTCAGTAAATCCTGACCAAACTCTCTGTGTCTGATAATCTGTTCCCCGTCTGCACAGGGCTGATCCAGAGACTCGTGCAGCAGAGCTGCATCCTGTGGCTGGAGATGGGGAGCAGCGATCTGCACCTGTTATGGTCCTCGCTGCTTACAAACTGCGTGTTTCTTGCCCTCAGCTAGCAAACCCACTCCCCTTATGGGGAATGTTGCAGAAGTCATGTAGTGCATTTCCAGGGAAAATTATTCGTGTTTGCCACATGAAATCACAGAGTCCGTAACTCAGCTGTGATACTAAGCTTTCATCATGTTATAAAGGAAGGCTTACTTCATCAGCTAGGCATGATGTATGAATATGTCTCCATTTTACTTCCATTTACATTCCATTAGATGAAGCTTTGAGCTTGCAATAGCTTCAGTGGCCCATCTAGCATGTTCACTTCTCACTGCTCCTAGTGGAAATTTGTTTTCTTATTGTTGTCATGGCTTATATTATTATATTAGCATGTGCTGTTTGAACAGTTATTGTCAATTACATCAGACTGAAACATATCTGTGATTGTGTTTCAGCAGTCACAATAATGAGAATACCATAACCCTTTAAACTGTAGACAGACATAGTGTTTGCCTGTCTATTCCATGTGGAGAAAGAAATCAGCCGTTGGGAAAGAGAGAGTGAGGGGTATGTGTCTGAGGGAGAGATCTTCAGAGCTGTAAATTCCCTTTAGGATTAATAAATCAGAAGCCTCTATGTCTATTTGGCTTATTTCATCAGCGTAATTGTGTTGTGTTGTGAAATGCACCACAATCATCTGGCCCTAAGGCCATCGAGGATGCCTTGGGTGATTTCCATTCTCAACTAAATAAATGTCCTGTGGTTGGTAACTGTGGAGATGTCCTTTGTCTCACTGATTCAATCTGGTTTTCCATGAGCATCTATGTGATGACTTCTGTTCTTTCCCCTCTTTTTAAACATCATTTCTTCCCTGAGCTGTCTCCTTTCACTTATTAGTCCTTATCACTTCATGCTGATACTGTGCAACTTTATTTTGTTCCTGACAGCTTCAGTGAGGACATGTTTTTGTCTGCAGTTATGTAAGCTTGGTCTTGCTGAGAGCACACATGCAGTTGGACCAAGAGCCCTGTTCATGAAGGAGGAATGAAACATTGAATGAGCATCAGCAAGTCAATTGGTATGGATGTCTGGCACTTACTTAAGGTCTGTGGAAGAAAAATGATTCCAGGTGATTCTCCTTTACACAAGCTTCCTTGGGAACTGCTCATGCAGCTCAAGCAATTTGGAAAATATTGCCTAGTTATCATATTGGCACACAGCAGCTTGGACTTTGAGACGAAGTTCACGACTTCATGAACTTCTCACTTAGCAGTCAAGCTGCAAATAATCTGAATGTTAGCATTTATCTTATTTTTCTTTAGGCGAGGTTGGCCTCACCCAAAAAATTTGCTCATTTGTTACGTGATTCCTGAATCCCTCTATCAAAAAAGAGCTTGGAAAAATTGCCTCTTACAGCTTCCTTGTGTTTGGCCCAAGCTGGATTTTGATTATTGTCCAGTTTATTCCCTTTGTACTGACAGGATTTTTTTTCTTTTCCAGCATTTAATCTCTGTTGTGCTGATGGTAGCATTCACTTTATTTTGCCCTGTGTTTGTAGTACAGTTTTTCTCAGAAGCTGGAGGTCTCTGCAGATTCTCACAGGCACCTAAAGTCAATGTGTTTCTCTTTTTTACCAGTACAACATTGTCGTCTTTCTATTGTGAAAACCTAAGTATGTGTTTTTTTTAAAAAAAGTATCATTAAACTTTTTTTTTTTTTTTGTGAGTTAAAAGGTTATTTATTTAGAACATTTATATAACGTGCCTGGTCATCCAAGGTCCTGCTGGAGGTTGGCATTGTGCACTGAGAATTGCCATTAAATTCAAGTGGTGAAATAGCTAGAGGCATTAAGATCTGTCAGAGCATAAGCCTTTGTGGACCCACTGCCTTTAGGTAGACTAGTAACTTATTTGATGTTATTTGCATAGTATCAGTGTTCTTGCAGCTGTGATAGCCCAGAGATATAAATGAGACAATTCCAGAGGACAGGAAGGATATTTTGCTTGACCAAAAAGATATCGTTAAAAAGACAAGCCCACTTTCAAATACAGGAAAGCAGTGTTGTGCCTTCAGTAGCGCATATGGAGGTGTTCTGGTTTTATAGGTTATACATATATTTTGTATAAATGTGTGATGTGAGAGGAATAAAAGCCTTCAAGCCCCAAAGTTGCCAGTGATCCTCACTGAAGCCTGTTGTTGAACCCTCTGAAGAAATCATTGGCTGTCATATTTCCATTGCTCAATCTCATCTCTTCATCCAAATTTTCTGAGAATTTTTTCAAAAATAATTGAAATGAGCTTTACATTATAAGTAACTCTTTGATTCTGTGGCTTTGGAAGTCATAGAACCACAGAATCACAGAAGGGTTTGGGTTGGAAGAGACCTTAAAGCCCACCCAGTCCTAATCTCCTGCCATGGGCAGGGCTGCCACCCTGGATCAGGCAGCCCAGGACCCAATCCAACCTGACCTTGAACACCTCCAGGGATGGGGCATCCACAGCTTCTCCGGACAAAGAAATCTTTCATTTCTTTTGTGGTTACCCCTGGTACAATCCGGTCTAATCAACAAATCTCAAGGAAAGTTTGCAGTCCCTGCAGGAGAAGTAACTTTTCTATTGTATTGTGCTTAACCTCATTTTATTTTATTTATGATAGAAGCAGATGATTGAAAGTGCAATTCAGGAAGAGAGATTCCAGAGCTCTTTTCTGTGGTGCATGCTACCTCTGCAGGCACACAGGTAAATCAGCACAGCACCCACTCAGAAGCTAATTCATCAAAGCATTTTAGTAGATAATTGAATGACATTAAAGTCAATAGGAGTCATATAAAAATTGCTTGAGGAAAGGGAGGATGAGCTTTCTTTGGACTGAAGAACACAGCAGGAAAACTGCTGTACTGAGACCATGACAAAGCAAAAGGGTGAGGGAAGTGCTGCCTATGCTTATCTGCAGCTACTAGTGCAGTCTATGGAAGAGCTGTGAGCACTGTGACCCACCAGGAACACCGCAGCACAGACCTCCTGGGGTCACCCTACCCACCCTGGGATGCAAGGGGAGGGGAACACTCCATGCCTGCACCTTCCCACCTTCTTCCTTCCTCTGTGTCTGTAGCCAGATTCTTTTCTACCTGTAAAATGGCAGCTTGACCCATCCATCCTTAGCGGGACTGTAAATATGTGATAAATAGAGATTGTCATGCTAGTGGCTCGCTGATTCCAACTTTTATTGGAGACCTAAGCAGAATATGTAGGCAAAAGGTAGGGGTGCAGCATAGGGGCACAGGCCTGAGCCAAGTGGATTTGCAGCATGGGATTCAGCAGCTGAAAGAGCCTGAGGGCTGCTCATTGCCACCCGCGTGGCTGAGGAAGGGGCTGGTGTGCAGGAGAGGCCAGCTGCTTTTTTCTTGTCATCACCATTGCCCATTCATCTCAGAGAGACCAAACTCAGGAGGAAGCTGCCTGAGAGGTTTGCTTAAGGGTTTATCAAAGTGTTGCATTGCGAACATTTTAAGGCAGAGTTCACGCATGTCTTTTGGAAAGATTATTATGCAGGTGGTCCTGTGCTGCTCCAAATGTCTCTCTCTGCATGATGAACTATAAAGGTAAATTTTGTGCTTTGTATTGTTGAAATAAAGCACTTGAAGCATAAATAATAACTGCAGTGCCATGCCGGTTGCATTTTTGGCTTTCTTGTTTATAAAATCTGGTCTGTGTATCTACTTGAATGTCTCTAACACTGCATTTGTTGACAGTCACAATATTATGTAAATAGCAGGAGCTGTCGGCAGGGCATCAGTTTTACCACCTGATTTTCTTGGTCTGCAGGCAGGTTGAAATATGTAAAGTATTGTTCCTGCCAGTTTTATGATGTTCATTTTGTTCTGGGTAAGAAGACTTTTTGTGGGAGTCTAGGTGAAACACATTTTCCACCTAGCTTTGCCTCTGAGTAGTTATTTTGTTGTTATTTTGTGTTTAAGCTGAGATTTCAGAGAGAAAAAGGTGTTGCCTTTCCCATGCTTGCTGCTCTGCTAAGGTTAAACCAACTTACACCAGCAGGGAGTGAACATTTCTCCCCAGGCACACAATAATGTATTTTAAAGCATTCAGGTTGCTGCAGGGTTCATTCATCCTCTGGTGAGGTGTCTCAATTTTGAAATGTGCCATTTGGAAAGCAGACATCCTGTTTTGGCTTTTTACAAGCAGTCCTTCTAGGTCTTTCCACTCTTGCAAGTAAAATAAACCCAAGAGTACAAGCAGACTATCTCTTCTTATGACTGCTATGTACTCATTTTCCTATAGGCTACAAACAAAGTAGATGTGGCGGTCTCCCTAAAGATGCAGCTCCAGGGTTCAGGTTTTTAGTGATTCCCAAAGCAGAAGGGTGTTCACCACCTGCTCATTCTACAAGCTCTTGATGCAAATTTTTAAAAGCATTGGGGAGAATGTAGCGAGTTCTGCTGTCACCGGTTTGGATCAGGACATGCGCTGACCAAATTCACGTAAACCAGTGAGAGGTCAGAATGAGGCACGTCAGCTTGAGCTTTGTGGATGTGGATTGTCCAGTCTGGGTCGTGAATGCTCAGATGTTCATCTGTGTAATGCATTAATCGCTTTGCACAATGAGATTATAGACGGAGTCTACAAATACAGTCTGTTTGTTTGTGTGATTTTGAGTCACCAATTTGATACTCAAACCCTAAGCTGAGGGACTCATAGATGTGAGTGCATGTTAGATGCAATTCATTAAGCTGTAATCTTTATTATCAGATGCTGCCTCTGCTTAAATTGCAGAGGAGTTTACAATAAGTATTTTTCCACCTTTCTAGTCCATCTGACTTTTTGTTTGTATGCAGAAATAACCAGACAGAAAAGATAAAACAGGAGGCTAATACACTTAAACAAAGACTCAATAAATTCTGCCAGCCTGACTCTTCAAACTGAAAAGCAAGGATGCCTTCAGCAAGCCGTAAGTGAGCTCTTCACTACTTAATGGTACTGGTGTGCCATGAAGCTCTCGAAGTCCTGTAAGGTTTTCACAAAGGCACTTTCTGGAGTGGCCCCAAGACTCTCATATGGAAATTTCCACCTGAGCATGCTGAGTTTGCATAAGTGTATCTTCCTTTCAAACTATATCTTTCACCTGTAGAGAGAACGGCACAGAGGCCCTCAAAGAAGAACAACAACAAAGACAAAAATCTGCCGCACATCATGTTTTTAGTGAACTTTGAAAATTAATTTTCCATTTTGTTTTCCTGAGGCTGAGTCACTGTCAGGAAATTAAAAAAGAGCTTTTGTAAACTCATTACTGAAAAGAAATATACTCCCATCTGTTGCGACTTGGTTTTACTTGTAGAAGGAGAGAGGAAAAAAGTGATACGTCACGTGAATGTAACAGCAGAGCTGGAGATGCTACTTCTTTGTCCAGCAAAAGGAAGATGTGTGGCTGAGAGATTTCCACACAGGGCTAGGCTGTGCTGTCTACAGCACCCGCTCAGCCTCATGACGTGCAGCCTGCCCACTTCAACAGTGAGGTCTGGGGAGACTGGAGAGTTGGGACAAAAATCCCTATTGTGTGGGTGCTGCTGTCAGCTATCATGGGAGGACATTGATCCAGGAGGAGATGAGACCAGCTAAAAAGGAGCAGCACAAAGACAAAGAAAACACATGTGCTGTTCTAGAAAAGTTGATTAAAGAAAACCAAATGCTAGGAAAAGAAAGTACACAATTGAAACAGATGCTCCTGGCAGCCCAGAGCTCAGGTAAGCATGTGGTGGCAGGCAAGCCTCAAATCACATCATCTCACACAGCAGGCATCATTCTTCATTACTGTTGTTGTTTAGTGCACTGGTTGACAAAACGTCTTATGCACATGAATAATCAAATTAAACAGATGGGAGAAATCTAGCTCTGTGCATCAAAGACTTAATTAATGGGGTCTTTGTTATTCATTTCACAGTAGCAACAGCACCTGGGGGTGCTGAGGATCACCCAGCTTTAGACTCCTGGGATCAGCTGCTGGGACAGATTTTCTACACAGCTCAGCAGTGAAACTCTGAGTTGACCTAAAACAACCTACTGTCGACTTCAGACTTGCAGTTGTTTAGAAGAAAGACAATCTACTTGTTGGAAACCTGACTCAATCCACCACACAATTTTAACTATTGTCCACAGACAAATTTGGCTTGAGGGAAGGTCTAAGATGTTAACATATGTTATCAAGTCCCTTTCTATTTTCTCCAGTGGTGGTAAGGTTCAGACTATTTAAGAAAAAAATATCTGTCATCTTGCAAATTAGATGATGACTTTGAATCTCTGTTCTCTGCTCCTGCCTGAACATCTGAACATCTTGGGAACTGATTAAGCGACATAGTTCACCTGGCACCGACAACTTCTGAAAGAAGTGGTGAGGCTTGACAAAAACAGTGTAAAGAGGATTATATCAGCCTTGGAAGTGTACATATCTGTGAAGACATTAATGTTAGAAACAGAAATCTGTGTGTGTGCACATGTATAAGCACATATAATATTTATGCATACATAATAAACGTGTAATGGAGACTCATTTTCATCATTTTCGGAGCAATATCACATTCTTTGACACTACCACTTCACATACAAGTTTTCCTGATTCTTCCCTATGAAAGAGCTTCTAAAGTTTCCTTCCGTACACCAGCTTTGAATTTTTACTGCATATACAATGTTAAATTAAAATTGATGTTTCTGCACCACCTGCGATGCAAGGACTGCTGTCAGTGGCTGTTAACTAATTTAATGCTACGCTGAATTAGAAACAAGAAGCAAAACTTCGAAGCTTTTTTCATGAAATTTAATACTGTATTTAGAGCAGAGGTGAATTTTTTTAGTAGGCCCACTGAGTATTTTGAATAATTTTCTAGAAAAAAAAGAAATTTATCTTGATAGATAGATACATAGATAGACAGATAGATCAATTTCTTTGTTTTCTGTGATTAAAATGCTCTTTGTGAGGTTTTTTTTTCCCATGTCTTTTCCACTCTGGGTTATTGTCAGATGTCCAGGATGTCTCTTCCCCCACTGTAGTGTGTGGCAGAACCTCCCTTGCTCTGGCAACGCTTGTTCATGCAAGGTCTAGAAAAGTAATGTACACTTTTTTGGGTGGGTGCTGTTGGTGTCATCCCAAGGAGCACCCCTGAGCCATGCTTGCCTCTGAAGTGTGAGAAGGCAATTATCCCATTCTCTCTCATAACAAGGACCTACAAACAAGTCTTTAATTTTTCAGCATAGAATCATAGAATCACTAGGTTGGAAAGGACCTACAAGATCATCTATTCCAACCGTCCTCCTACCACCAGTATTTCCCACTAAACTACTAAACCACATCCCTTAGCACCTCATCTAGATGTTTCTTGAACACCACCAGGGACGGTGACTCCACCGCCCCCCTGAATGTGCCGAGTTAACTCCCTGAAGAGGACAGCCTCAGAAATGAAACCCAGCTGACGGACATTGATATTCCCTTCCATAAAGTAGCAGTTCCTCACAGTTGTGGCCTGGCTGATTTTTGATGGAATAGAAGAGGATGTGAGGAGCTTTGTAGCTTCCCTTACTCAGGCATTAGAGCTGTCACCAAGTCCTCCCTCTCAGATGGCTTCTGACAGGTCACACGGTTACAGCTGGCCATAGGGAGGAGAATTCAGTTGTCATTGCATGAGGCATTGGCCAGCCTGGTAAGTAGGCAGGCCTGGGATTAATCCCAGAGCAAAAGGTCTGGTTGTGGCCTCCTGTAAAACATACAGTCCTTCTCAGTTTGCTTCCTGCCCCACAAGCTAGCAATAATATGCCTCCCTCAAAATGGTGGTAAGTTGGCCATAAAAATGTAGGAACTGATTTTAAAACCCTGATATACACCCTGTTGCTTGCAAGTATTTTCCACGTTGTCAGGAATATGTTGTGTACTAGCCCACACAAATTTCCTTGGACAAATGTTCCCTTCAAGCTTCATTGTTTTCTAACTTTAAGTCTGACACCTGTGTCAATAGTGCAGCTGAAACATCTGTTCTCTACTTCTGCAGCTGGAAACTGGAGTCTCTCTCTCTTCTACATGTAGTGTAAAACGATGCCAGTTGTGTTTGGATTGGATCTGGGAGAATTCTCATTATTCATCCCTCCAAAACCTTTACACCTTGCCTATTGTGACTATGATGAATAGGCATCTGCTCTGCCCCTAGGGGAGCAGTGACAATCCACTTGGCCAGAAATAATGTGCTAAAGATTGGGACATCCAGAACTTAGTGAGAAAGAGATCAGAAATGAAATTAATTTTGTTTTGGCTTTTCTCCTTTTTATTGAGTGTATGATTCCCATGCCACATCCCATGCTACATGCTTCTCCCCTTGGGCCTTAAATCTTAATTTTACTGAAATCTCCAGCTCGCAATCTTCCTGCAGACAGAGCTGAAACACTGCATGGTGGAATGATGCACCAGAACTGATGGAAAACAAAATTGTATTTTTCAGGCTTTAACGTGGTGCCTGGAAAAACAATTTGACACCACAGGCTGTGCAGCTGCTGCGGAAAAGTGCTCTTGTGCCAAGAGAAATGTTCCCAAACGGCTGCTGGCCCTTGTTAAAGCTGAATGTATTTCTAGCTCTGAGTATAGTGAATATTTGGTGACAAGTGTTGATGACAGCTTTTTAGGTGCTATGGCCTTAGAGGGAGAAATAGTTCTGAGCAACTGCTTAATCCATAGGCTAGATCTGTCTTGTTGGATGACTGGAAGTTAAGGAGATTTATAAGCAAAGTGCTACGAGTCCAAAGGCCTTCAGGAGCTGAAGGGTGGCAGAACATTGTTTTTGTGAGCCTTTGGGATTCTGCCCTGACTTTGAGGATTTAATGATTTTCTAGTATTTTAAATATTACTTTAATGAGAATAAATAATTATTTTGCTTATGCGCAGTATGGTTATGCTGTAACCATCAAGACTTAGTTTTTATTTTTCTCCAGAGATGAAAGGAACAGGCTTTGTCTGGTATGAGGGTTACTTAGTATAGAATCACAAAATTAACAAAACTTGATTCTCAATGGAGTTCCATTCTGCAATGAAAAAAAGTTCATAGGTGACCCAGAAGACAAGATTTCAAACCATTTTCTCTTCCTTTAGCTGCACTTATTTTTGCTTAAAATAAGATTTCCCACCATTGTGCTCTCTGAATTGCCCATTCAGAAAAATCCTTTTAGCTGTATTTTACCAAACGTGTAATAGATACTGAAGCCTTCAGCCAAGAGAGCCTGGCCTCTGTGGCTGTGTACGTATGTACACAGAACTCAGCCAGTCTCTGCTGAGTACAATACCATAAACCCACAAAATGTTCTGTTTCCAAGGAAACAGCGAGCTCCATATTCTGACAAATGCACACAATTTATTACTCATTTCTACTACCTCGATGGTTTCTAACCATTTTCTCCAGCTAGAAGAATATGTGTTTTCTAAACAGAATGAAAGGAGGAGCTGGCTGTTGCTGTAGGACAGAGCTTTCTCCATGGTCACCATGGTTTTACCCCGACAGCAGATTGCTCTCATTCACGCACTGCATCAGAAGTGGTGTTTGATGCCTGTGGTTCAGAAATGACCTCCAGAGGAAGTCTGCCGGGCAGTGGCATGCTGACCTTGGGCCACACATTTAAGGGTGTGCATATAAGCACTCCTTGAGATTTTCAAAAGCTATTAGGCACCTCTTTTGCCTCAAAATCAACTCATTACCACATCTGCAGCCTGTCAAGAAGGCGAACTGAGAGCTAACAGAAAGATCTCTTCCTCTATTAATGGATGTGCTGAGGAGAAATGTATGGCACTTGTTCTTCCCACCTCTCCCCACATCCACCAGAATGCTTAGTGCTTAAGAAAGTGCGCAGCTGGGCGGCCTGAAAGCCATTCAGTGCTAATGTCACCACCCCTGCTGAGAGCATTTGCTGAGATTATTGGAGAACACTAAGGCTGGAAAATTGTTTGGTGATGGAAGTGTTTTCCTCTATCAACAAATGCCAGAAGTAGGAAGGTCCAGATAGGCAAAGCATTGGGCAGTGGCAGTGAACCTCTTGTCTCACTTTTGGCTGTGTTTTCAAAAGCCTTTAATTTATTCCTGGCTGGATCTTTGATGGTGCCATACACAGCTCTGGCACTGACACATGGCCATGGATGCCCCTTGGGTGACCTGAGCACTCCTCCTGTTCTAAACCTGCATTTGGGAGACCCTGTCTCAGGGACAAGGGAAAGGGGACAGCACGGGATTTTATCTGTTGCCTCCGTGATGATGCAGTGATGATTCTCACTGTTCAGACTGGTTATACTCATCAACAAAATCCAGGCAGGGTAATGCACACTGTTTCCCCAAGGCAAGCATCTGCACAGAGAGAAGCACTTTAAAGCCTGGTATATGGACAGTCAGGACTAAACTGTGCATCTGTGACCACTGTGAGAGAACTGAAATAACCACAGAAGTTCCTCTGCCAGGCTCTGAAAGCCTGACTTTTAGAGGCATTATTGTTCTTCAGGAAATGCTTTGGACTGAAGGAAGGTTTATTTCTATGCCCAGCTACAGTACGGTATGTAATGCTCCCAGTAAGGCAACTTACACATTTATCACATGTGGTGAAATGGAGGACAGGGAAGCTGTCAGCTGGCACTTGCTGCATCCCTGCTGGAGCTGTGCAAAGCTATGGGGCTGCATTAAAGGCAGACAAAAGAGGACTGTGCTTGAAAATCCCAGTGTGAGTGTTGTAGCATTTGCTTACTCTGAAGGGTTGAATGGCAGGCAGCTAACAGAGGCATTAAGCAGAGGCATTGCTGCAAGTTTAGGAAGCAAGTTTTCTATTTCTGTCATGAACAAGAAAGGTTTAGAAATGAGCTACAAGGCTATAATTTTGATCTAGATAAGAGTAGGACTGGCATTTGGCTTTAAGACTGAAGGACAAATGAGATTTACAACTGGAAGTGCAGACTCTGAATTTAGTTGTTGATATCCCATAACTGAACCTGTTAAGTTCTCTCAGATCACAGTGCCAGAAATCAGACATTTCTGGTTTTGAACCTACAAGAAAGGCCAGTCCTGGTCAGTCCTGGCTAAAGCAGAAATGGGGCTCCTCCTAGCAGATCTCCCAGCCCCAAACCAGCACACGTTCACAACTCACACCACCACACTCTACAAAATGACCATGGTGAAAGTTCTACATTTCAAATCTAGTCCTTCTCTAATTGGCATAGATCAGGACTACCATCCAGTGACTTCATACTGTTGTAAGCTTTCAAAGTGCCATCACTTCTGATTTGATTTTCTCCTTTTGTTCTCTTTTCACAAATGTTACTCAGGCTGTTTTCTCAAGACAGACACAACTCAGCTATGTATCACCTGTGGCGGATCACAAACAGACTAGAAAAAACAGTTAAAATCTTTACTGCAGGCCCCAGACAGCAAAGGACCTGCCATTGCTGCCACTAAGGTAACGGCAACTGGCATCACAAAAATGTTGATACTTTTTAAGTTTCAGCATAATATACTGGGTTTGTAGGTGGGTTTTAGGTTAATTCCTTCCTTAAGATTATACACACTGTACTTAATAAATGTAAAAAGCGTCTGATATAATGCTGAGTGACCCGGTCTGACTTTGTTCATAGCTGATGGTACCCAAGGAGGAAGTCGGACGAGATGACCTCCAGGGGTCCTGAATTTTTCTGCAATCCTAAATAGCTCTAGGAAGGCTGTGATGAGAAGTTTGGAATCTGAACACATAGATTGCTCTAATGCTGCTATGGTGAACAGATCTTGCATTCTTTTGTGGCACTGCAATCTTTCAGTAAAGAGAAGAAGTTTAAATAACAGTGGCTGACAAATATAGAGCTTAATGACTTTCTTTATATTGGCATCATTATTTCCAGTTGTGTTTTATGACTACTATACATGATAATTGTATCTAGTTCAATTCATGATAATTGCCTCATGCCATGCAAGCATTGTTTTACAGTAATAAATAGTAACTTTTGGAAGCTTACACATAACTATCTCAAGTTATTCTGAAGCCAAATTAAAGTGTTAATGTGGTTAGTGAAAATGGTTTTGAATTAGCCGCATTATCAGCTGTTCAGGAGACACAGAAATTGGAATTCTGGTGGGTTAAATGATTTGGCAGTGAGGAAATATTTGCTCAGGCATAAGACTGTCGTCAAGGGGATGAGGAAGTGATGCTGGATATGTTACTTTTCTTCACGCCATGCTCCTCTCCTCTCCTCTCCTCTCCACTCCTCTCCTCTCCGTTTTCATTTGGGAAAAAAAGCAATTAGATTTTTTCTTTTTCATTTTACCTTCCTCACAGCATTAAAACTCTGTTTAGTTCTTCTAGTACAGAAAGATATCCTTAACTCGCTTAGGTATTCTTCTAATCAAAGAATACAACTTGTGTTCAGAGTAAAACATGATACACTTTAGTTGCTGTAAGGAAGTTGAAGTTTTCCAGAATATCTGAAAAACAGAGTTTCTCTAAAATAAATGAGTAAACAAAAAAGTCTCATACCCTAGCATGTTCATTAACACTAAATTGTGAAAATGTAGAAATGTTCCTTAAAAATGTTAATAGACTAACAAATTCTGGAAGGAAAGATTCTAAAAATCTGTGATCAGAACAAAATGAGTGTGGCCCTACTTATGTATTCCAATAGTTCATGTAAATATCAGTTAATTTTGAACTAATCTAAACCAGAATGTTGACCACAAATGAAATCTTAGGAGCTAAATGTTTTCTTATTAACAGTGGTAGATTACAATGTTGTAGAAAAAATAATATTACCTCTCCCTTCCAAGTAATTTTCAGAAGCACATTTTCTATTCAGAGATGCTTTTACAAAAAAATAAAAATAAAAAGTGCTGACTGTGCTCTGTGCTGGAGAGCAGTATTCTGGCAACACTTTCTTCCATCCCCTGACAGGTTTTACTGTCATGCCAGGAAACGGGGTCACATAGATTTATCCATGCTGGTCCTATGCCATCATGGCATTATAGATGCTAGAAGGTTAAATAAATACTGAGTCTTCTTATAAGTCTCATCCTGTCATGCGAGTTAAGTGTAGTTTATAATTTCATTTCAAATACTGAAATTATCTGATCACCCTGTTGTTTGAACCCTGCTGAAGAAGTCATTTAATGTTATCACAAATGTGAATGATTGATGAAACAAACAGTGGGAAAACAGAGATGATATTTCTGATTTTTTTTTTTCTTTTTTCTTTTTGGATTAGGAAAAGAGAAGATATTCTCCAGCTGTGTAGAGAGTTCAAATTGCAATCACTACCCCATTTTACACAAACCACTGGATTCTTTGGAGGGCTGCTTAGCATTCAGATAGTTAATGAAGAGCAAAGGAAAATTACTATTTTTACTAAAGACATACCCCATTTTGCTGGCTGGAGTTAGCTCATATTACCGAGAAATGTGGCATACTCAATTTGTTCCTATAAAGCAGAGGAGATAAAATGCCTTGAAGTATTACAAGCTAAGCTTTATAGTGGGGTGTAACTCTTAAATTCCCTTGGAAAAAAAGGGGGAATTATGATAATTTGGAAAGTTCCTTGTGAGTTCTGGTTGACATTAAGGAATTGATGTGCCACGAACAACTGTTTGAAGCTGCCATTTGATTTCGGGACTGCATGCTCTGTCGGATCATTATGGCTCCATATTTTCATTCCTGATGTTGGTAGGCTAGTGGTTGAAACTGAAGGAATTTGGCCTGAAAATATGTGAATTCGGAGAACAGAATCTCTGTCCAGAAGAAAGGAGAAGCACTAGTGGTCACAATTGCATCAAGCCAGACTCATCCCTGTATCCTGTGTCTTAGCAGGCATTAGAAAAAGAAATCAAAGTCATGGGAATGGTGTAATAATACTTTCCCACAATACTTTGATTTGCAGAAGTCATCTGACTTACCTCAGGGCAATTCTCCCCTCCAAAAGCCTGCTGCACGTTAATGTAGCCGAGGCACATATGTAGGGTCCTGTTATTTTTTATTTAGGCATGCAGACTACTACGGTCCCCAGCCCGCGGCTGGTGATCAGCAAGTTGTTTATGTGGCCTCTGACCTTGCTTGCAGAGACAAGAAATAAACAAATTAATTCAGAAATTTGCAAGGGAATTTGCAAGGAAACTCAGAGGAGGAGATGCTTGTGGCACGTTATGTGGTCAGCATAAAACGTGTTGCTCAAGAGCTGTGGGAGTCTGAAAGGAGACCTACTCAGCAGTATCTGCTGAAACTATTCTTTGTCTTTCCATAACGTGTTTCTAAACCTTTGCTGAGCTTATCAGCTTGTTTGCTTTCATCGCCATACCTCTCTGCAGGGATGACTGGAAGTGGCGGCTGCCTGCAGGCTGAGCTCCAGCAAGGGATTACTCAGCTATGGAGAAGTCCAGGAGGTCAGCGTGGGCGCTGGGAATCTGATGATCCTGGGCTGGGAAACTGCGTCTCTGAGAATAGTTACCGGTGAGGTCACAAAGTGGGTAAAATATTTGCATGCCAGCACAGTGAGACCAAGTTTCTTAGGTCTGAGTAGCTGTAACAAAGCCGACAGTGAAGTGGCCGAGTATTTCACTCACCCTATCTGTCTGGGTGTTGAGAAGGTGGTGGAAAGCACTCAAATGTTGTCAGAGCCCTGAGACAAAGATTTGCATATAGCAACCATAAGTAGGCCTCTTCAAGGTGATATCAGCTGTGTTATCTCTGGAGGAGGATGATATTTTTTCCAAGTGGACTTCCATCCTATGCTGCTTTGGCTGTATCTGACTGGTGAACCAGACTTTGCATGCAGTCTCATGAACCACAGTTGTTTGCCCCTGTGAAGATGCCTTTTAGGAGGATTCGAGGAAGGTTTTTTGTTATTAAAATTCAGGTGGCACTAGGCCTTATCAACAGTTTAAAAATTTATCAAGCTATGGCCCATCAGTAATCACAGCAGGCAGCATTGTGGGCTTCCGCTCAGTTTCAGATAATAGCAATGTTGCCACCATATTAACGTGAAAGATAGATGGGAATTAGAATATGATTAATCATTGTTAGACTTGTTTGGCCTATGCATGTTTGCTGTTTAGGTAATGTATATGTATGACTTTGTTGAATGCACAAATACCTATTATGCATGTACGGCCACGCAATTTCTTTCAGATTCAGTTAAATACAATGAGTAATTTTGAGAGGAGTCAGCCACTTGGAATTCTTTACATTGATATTGCAGACAAGAACAAAACTTAAGAGTATCTCCACACATCATGTGTATGCAAGTTTTAGCAGCATTCATTTTTATTATAAAATGTACACTATGGTGGTTTTAAATCATTGAAATATTACAATATTATACAATTATTATTATACAATATTCGTGTACTTTTGCTCATCTCTATTTTCATAGCTTTTTTCAGTGGAAAGTGAAAGAAAGTCAAGAATGGTATTTAGTGAGGCCTTGATTCTTCAGGATCTTAATAAACACCATTTTTCTGATAAAGATCTACACAATAATAGTGAAAAACACAAGTCTGCTTCTTTGTGCCTGCAACAGACTGAGAAGGAAATCAAACTCAGATGATTTTCCATTTCTTTTCGGATTCTACCGGTACCCTTGGCAAGGTAAATATGTATTTGCAAATAGATATTTCCATAAGGCTGAAACACCTATGAATTTTGAAGACAGGAATATTCTGTAGAGGTGAAAAATATCAAAAGCTGCTTCAGGCTTTGTGGCTTCCACTTTTACAGCCTAGAGATTATTTCCAGCTATCTGAATTTGATGTGTATCTTTTCCTTTGAATATGATTGTAGGCAAACTGGTTCTGATCTGATTACCAGTTAGCAAAAGCCTCTGAGCAATTCTAAGGTGTTGTGTACCTGTGCATCCAGCCTTCTGGTGGAAAGCTAAAATATTTTGATGGGGCTTATCAGAGTTCTGTTTCAGGTACCTATAACTGTAGTCTACCTACAAGTCAAAGTTTAAGAAAAACAAGTATTTGATGTAACGTAGTCTGTTCTTTAGGAAAAAGAAGCATGTGTTTCAAGCAAATCTCAAGGGATGTCTGAAAAACATATTTCAGGTTAAGATTTGAACTTGTACTGGCAAACAAGAGCTCGGGTCACTAGAACTACTGCTTTCTTGAGCCACAGTGACATTTTCAGTGTAAAAAAATAATCTTATGCATATAAAACAAAACAAACCCCACCTTCCTTCTGCTGAAAACTCGGTTTTAGGCTGTTTAAGAATCAACTTTCTGTCAGATATATCTGAGACTTGTGTTTGTAGTAGCCCTCATGCCTACACCAACCCTTTCAAAATGACCACTGACCTTTGGTTTTCTCAGCTATAGCCACACATGTCCTTGGCTGCTGCAGTTACAGCAGTGAGCAGCAGCAGTCGGGCTCAAGCCATAAACACTGGATGCAGCCACATTCTCTTATTTTGTATTTAAGGAAAACACTTCACTTTTCCTGGCAAAGATCCTAGGACTTTAATACTTACTGTTGCCTTTCCGAGCTTCGGCTGGAATACTTAAGAGAGGAACCACACCATAACCAGTGAGACAGGAACTCAGAAATGCTGGGTTGTTTCACAAGTCCAGAATCCTTATTTCAATCCACCAGTTTTTCCCCACCCAAGTTATAATGCTATTTCCTAATTCTCCCTTCCAAGATATGGATAATTAAATGTTGTCTGGAGTTCCTGACTAGACAGTTATTATTTCTAACATCCTTGTTCTGTTAAATTTTCATTTTCTGGGTGGAGGCATGAAGGGTGTATATGTTTGTGTAAGTGTATGTGTGGGTGCATATGAATATTCCCGTTCCTCAGGCCATATAGTTATATGACTCGATATGTGTTTAACTTTCTCTGATGTTAATGGAAGATGTGAGTGCCTTTGTGGACAGACATTTTAAAGAAGGGAATGTTCATATAGGTGGACTTTTGCTGTTAATACATTTTATTGCATTTCTATTAAAAAAAGATATTTTAAGAATTTATCAGAAAATCAGCTTCCTTAATGATGTGATCCAAAACCTATTTCAGACTATGTAGTCAGTGGATAGCCCACAGAACCAGAGGTAGCTTAGCTTTTAAAGCCATAGGACCTCTTTGATTTACTCCTAATTTTTGTTTAAGGCACCTAATCCCAAACAATACACAGAGCAGCACTCAACATCAAGCACTGGATCTAATGAATGTCATCAACAGACGTGAGGATGGATGGGAAACTGCCATCCTTAAATATTAGTGAATGTATAAAGGAAGTTAATCAGATGTCAGTGGCTTTAATGCTAGGTTTACCACTGCAATTTAATGCCAATATCATGTCCATTCTCTTCCATTTGCAGTTTTAAATTGCAGTTTATTGCCTGGTTCAACTAGTATAAAATTCTATGCAGGAAGATAAAATGTATTTCTATCATAGCCTCTTTTGAACTCACACTATGAGTTCATAGAAGTTGTTAATACCATTGGCGTAAACATTGTCCTTTTTGTACCTGTGCAATTCTTCCAGTGAGAAAATGGAGTCTTTAGTACTTGGATAGTGGGAAGTAAAGAGAAGAGAGGGAGCATGAAGGAGTTTTGTTGTGAAGAAGCTCTGAAATTGAATGGGTTTTGTGAACACTCAGTGGTCAATATGAAATAACAGGACTCCAGAAGTTGTTTTAAATGAATCTGAATTGGTTTTCTTCAAAATCTTTACGCAGCGCAGTTAAAAGAATGTGAGTTAGAAGAACATCTACTTCGTACCTGTATCATGATCAAAAATACTATTTTCTGTGGACTATTTGAAGTTACAGGCAATTATATCTACAAGCCAGAAAGAAACAGGAGGCCAGTTGGGCTCTCTGAAGTCCTGAGGCACAGCCAGGTTCGCATAGCACTTGCCAGGGTCTCGTCCCACTCCACTGCAGCCAGCAGTGAGCTCAGGCGCTTTCTGTGCCTGGCTCAGTATCACCATCACTGTGGTGATGAAGAAATGGCAGAAATGAAAGGCTTTGTAATAGAGCACTCAGAGCTCTCCAGGGAGCAGAAGCAGAAGCAGGCGGGCTCTGCCCAAGTCCCTCTGTCAGGTCAGGCAGCAGCTGCTGCAGTGTGGACAAGACCTGAAGACAGCACAGCAGAGGCCTTGGTACCACATCCTGGCACGAGGCTGGTGCCACTCCTGGTCCCTACTAGCTTACATGCAGACAGAGCTCACCAAGTGAGTTATGGAGCACTACAATGGTCACAGATTGACCTTTACTTTGTGGAGTACCCGAGGGACAGACTTAGGATTGAGCTACACACCTTGCCTTTCACTCAGATAACATTTCCCCTTTGTGTGTTCTGTCTTGTCATCTATCTACATTACTCCACTTCTACTGCTATGAAAGTGTGGTAAAGACCAACATATTTTTTTACAGTCACAATATGTTCATCAAGCTCAGCTATTTACCTGCTTCATTACCAGGGCCTGGCACCGTCTTCCAAATGCTGTTAAGTTGGGTCCATACTTCTGGTAATGGACCTTAATTTTATTAGTCTGTTGTTCCAAAATACAAATATTTTTTGCGTGCAAGGGTTCTTCTAAGTCCTGGGGAGTGAAAACTATTTGGGGAACTACAGCTCTGTTCCTCTGCTGGACAAAACCAACCACAAGACCTCGTGTATCAGGCCCATACTTGGTCAAATAACTTTTGTTTTCAAAGCAATGTATTAACCATACATTGCTTACACTTTTATGCCTCTCTGTATTGAGAATATTTTCTTTCATTTCTTCTGTGTCTTAATCCATATGCTTTTCTTAGTCCCTTCTGTATTCCTGTTTATTTTTCTCGTAGTGGATTCCTTCAACTCACATCTACCGCTTTTTTAATTTTAGCTTTTCCTGCTTTCTGTATTTTTTCTCTTCTTTTAGATGCATATTTATCTTTTAATTAAATCACCAGGAGGCATATTTAGAGCCCCTAGGGTTCACTTTGAACTACGAAAAGGAAAAGGCCTACTCTGTGCTATAAACAAAATGCTAATTTGAATTAATTGAAGGAAATGCTTTGCCTCTGATAGACTTATTTCTGAATAATTAATCATTTCAGCCAGAAGAGTAAACATTATGGTCCTGGATTTTGCTTCTGGTCCTACCAATATCAGGCTGGAACAGTACTGCTGATATGAACTGAATTATTCTTGTTTTTGTATTGGTTTGTGTGAAAACAAGATCTGGACCTACATTATTGTGGGCAATATAGTTATTGATCTGTGTCATATCCAAACACTGTGTTGTGCGCTGTAAGTGGTCTCTCTTACATCCAGTGTGGCATTTTTAAGAGCTATAATTCCCCTTGTCATTGCTGAAAAGCAGCAATAGCCAGGGTGGGCAGCCGGGGATGCTGGGGCTCAAGTGCCCATTGGCTGAGGAAGGGGAACTGTAGCAGTGTGGTGGAAAAAGCCATTGACGGTTGTTAAGGTCCTACCTGGGAAGAGTGGGAAAGAACCCAGTGACCAGGCTGAAGTTTCTCCGCAGGAGAAGCCTATGGAGGAAAGAAGGATAGGGACATGTATCACCAACCCTATTATGTCCCTTGGCTCCTCAAGGTATTGATCTAAAGTTAGCTCTTCCAGGCATGCCTGACTTGTGCTTCAGCCCCACCTCTGCAGTTTGAAAGAATAAGTTGCTTTTGATGCTCTCTCTCTCCTTCTTGTGAATGCTGAATCCCTGGTTCCTGACTCTTCACAAGTATGATGTGGAAGACAGTTTATAAAGTTGAGGAGGGGGAAGGAAATAATTCTCCTCTGAAGAGCTCCTGGCTAAAAGATAAAGACTCTTCCAAGTTCCATTATAACTTTACTGCCTTCTATTCTGCACCTCTTTTACTAATAACTGATAATCTGTTCTCCTTCTACATGAACGTCACCACATAAGAGGGGTAATAACATACTCGCTTATACGGCCTGCAAATCTAAAATTGAAACAAATAATGCAAAGTTGAAAATTGCCACTGACCGGTATATGTGAAGTTCACACTCAGAAGAAACATGTCAAAACAGTGCTAGAAATAAGAGAATCTATCTCATATACGTAAGGGGTATTGTTCTGTATAGTGCTGTGTTTTAATATTTGCTACAGTTCATGACAAAAAGCCACTCTCCACTGGATGTCAATTTATTCAAAGGTTCATAAAATTGGAATTAATGGGAGACACTCCTAAAGAACAAAGAGAAACTTTCAGAATCTTTGGGAAAGAACCTCTCACATCTATCTTCAATATCTCCAATGTACACAAATTTGGAAATTTCTCTTTGCATTTATGACCTAGAGGAGAAAAGTATTTCAAGGAAACAGATCTTCTTACTCTTGGTTCTTTCCCAAGAGTCTGGGACATAATACACTTGTCAATTCTGTTTCTAGTCTGTACAGATTCTCATATCTCCCACATTGTCTTAGTATTCAGCCCTTCCCAACAGCATTTTTCATATATTCCATGAAGATCAAACCACTCCTGCCCAGTACCTACTCTAAACCCATACTTACTGACATCAGAAGTGCATTAAAAAAAAAAAAAGTAAAACAAAGGAGTCTTATAATGTAGGCACGCCAATGAAGTGAAAGGAAAGTAAAAGATAACTGTTAGTTTTACACAAAACAAAGGGGGAAAGATGCATATATTTTTGTAGTGTGTAAAAAAAATCAAGTTTTCTGAGTAAAATTACTTGTTTCTACCCAAATGGTATTGGAGTGACGAATTTTTAATTTTTTTCTTTGATATAAAATAATATCAAGGTAAGAAAGTCTTCAGTATTATTCAGCTTTAATAGAGGAAAAGCTCTTAAAGATTATCAGTCTCCACAAGGCAATTTTTTTTTTCTGTACTAGAGGTGATTATTAATAGGGATTTGAAGAAATGAGAGCTTTCTCTCTCTGCAATTAGAAAACTATGAGGTCTGAAAAAAATACCTGACTTAAAATTTTGATCACAGATTCAAAAACTGAATTAAAAAAAGATTTGCAGAACAGTGTTTTTAATACTGAACACAGTGATACTTCGAAAGAGATTTAATTCCTTTTTACCAACAGAACTCTTAAACAGATTTATTTTCTCCCACTGAATGAGTCTCAAACATCTAAAGAGCGATGATTTTCACAGTGAATTTCTACAGTGTAAAAGATAGGAAAAAGTGCCTGTTTTTATGGAATTGCTCTTTGAGAAATAAAGTTCAACCCTGCATTAATGGAGCCATGTATATTTTTACCAGTGTGTCTCCACTAGTCTCCTGTGGTGCTCTAAAAACCTGAATAATCATTTATTTCTTTCCACTCATGATTTTTCCTGCTAAGTTCTTCTTTTCAATTAAAAAACTATCTCTCAAACAAGAACAACTGTCCTTCATGCTGTGCAGAGAGCTGCTGATGTGCTGATGGTGCTATCTGTAGTCTTACTATTCCTTCTGGAAATGTACCTTGGCCCCTCTAATCATTGACTTTGAGAACACAGTCAGGTACTCAAAGGTGCTGTTGCCTCACAGTAAATTGTGCAATGTGGTGAAAAATGCTCAGGAGCAGAAAGACCCCCAAGAAGTCAACCAAATATCTGCCTTTGAAGGTTCAAGCTTTTCCATGAACCCTGTTGATTTGATTTTGAGATGGGTCTTACCTAAACCTGCAGGCCAGACTCTTCTGCCCTGGAGGTGAATGCCTGACCTGACGCCCAGAGCTGCTATTGATCTGCATGAGTCAGGGCCTCAGGTTTGTGTCACAAAGCATGAGTAGAAACAGGTACTGAACAAATAATCATTTTCTCAAATATGCAGCTTTACTTGGACTGACTTCTAATGGTGATTCCGAAATTCTATTACTCTTCACTGATTCCTTCCTTCTTCTGGTAACTTTATGCTGTTTCAATTTTCCTGTTTTGCAAAAAGTTCCTTAATTCCCTGTTTGACTCTCAGCTCTCTTTTCTCTCTCATTTCTCCCAGTCCCTGTCTTTTTCTTACTGGTCCTCAGGCTGCTTATCTACTTCAAAAAGATCAGGCTTCAAATCCATCTCTCCCACACCTTCTTTCTCCTAGGTTTTACAGATTAGGTTGGTCCAGTAATCAGTTGAACCTGATTCGTGTTTAGAAAACTAGTTCTACCTGCTTTAATGTGTTTAATTAAGAAGTCCCCAAACCCTTAGCTGAATTGTGACAGCTAGACCTGGTCATCAAATGAGTTTATTCATATGATTACTGCAAGAATTCCTGAAACATGGCAGAAAAGATCTGGGCAGATATTGTTCATTCACCCTAGTACTCTTCCTGAGGTACCTTTTCAGATGATGATGCCATGAATCATCCTGCCTTATCTTAGTTTCCCCGGACTATTTTCGACCTTGAATTCAGCTCCACAAATGATCGCTAGTGTCAGTGCCAAGCTGGATAGAGTTGGCTACTTACACGTTACCACAAGGTCATCTAAATGTTGCTCTGCACTACTCAACATACAGAAGAGGTTCTTCAGATCTGCTCTCATCCATGCAGGTGCAGAAGGCAGCTAACTATTACCATCTGCTCTCTGGAACTCAGTTTGCATGGAAAGCCAGAAAACAGACACCTGTTTGGAAAAGGAATGCACAATAAATCATTGCCAAATTATGTTGCAAGAAGCATATGAGTGAACAAAAACCAAAAGAAGAGACAGATGACTCCCTCCACATTAGCAGAAAAAGAAGTAAGGTTGTAAATGATATCTACACTCAGAAAATTGGAAACTCATTTGTAAAGTTCAAGGAAAAGTGCACAATAGTGCTGCCCTCCCTGCCAGTTTACATTATCTATTGGGAAGTGCTGTTTGTTCAGCTTCCAAGGAACCGTGGGTAAGTCTACATTGGGCTATTAGCCTTCCATAGAGTGCCTTATCTGTTTTAGTTCCTGACTTTGAGTTCTTGATCTGCTACCACCGCCTCAGTTTCACTGTAGGGTTTGTCACTGCTGAGTGACTTCTGCCACCTTTCGTCATTCCTGCAGGAATATGCCCTCATCCCTCTCAAGAGTCCTCATTACTTCACTAACTGTATCCAACTCATTCATGAGAAGGCGCTTGTGTAATTAGAAACTAGTCTTGCTGGCAATCCATCCCTGGCCACAACATGAAAGTGAACTAAAATTACATGTAATTAAGATGCCAGTATTTATTTTGTGACAAATCTTGATAATGTGGACCTCATTTATCAACTCAGATTCAGAACAGCATATAAACTGGTGTTTATTTTAAGAAACTTTTCACATCAGTTAAATTTGTACAATTCAAGCATGTGCTTCAGAGTATATATTGTCCTAAGTGCTGCCCTGGACTCAATTTCTTCTTTCCTGTTTCAGTGTTATAGATAATGCTTCATCTTTTCAGCCACCACTACTTTCTTGATTTTCTAAAATTAAAGTGAAACAAACAATTGCTCCTCCAAGACATGGTGTTGTTGTGCTTTGTAAAGTGCACAGAGCAGAAGTTTTCCTCAATCCATGTGGCCTTACTCTTCCATTTTACTTCTGACTGTTGACACAAATCTTAAAACCAGATCCTTCTCACAGTAAACAATGATAAGTCTTCAAAGGAGTGCATCTATAGCTCTGAATTGCAATGTACGATTGTATGTTTAATACCTTAGGTTACTTAGTAGCTCAGGATAGTAGGTGGCTCAGGAGAGGAAGTCACTAACAGAGCAGCAGGGTTATTTAAAGCTAGTTTCCTTGTGTGTGCTGTTCCTTAGGTTTGGAAGACACACCATTATACTCTAACTTAGGCCTGATTTCATAAACACAGCCTTGTCTTTCTCTCTGATTCAGTCTTTCCCTACTTCACATTTTCCAGGCATTTCCTGCCAAGCTGCATTTTTTCTTCCTTAGCAGATTGCTCTCTGCTGTCTCCTGGTTTCTTTTACACCAAGTCTCTTTAGGCACCATCTTTCGAACTATCCCTCCCTTTGAACCGTGAAGGAGTGGAACAGAAACTACAGTTCTAGGAACTGCTAGTTTGGCAGTACCTTGCTCATGTCATAAATCAAACTAACAATAAATTGTTAACTATTATTTGATATGGCTGGAACTGAAATGCATATTGACTTTGGAAAAGCAGTTTTTCCCTTCTATCTTTCCAAACAGTCACAAGTTCTTTCTTTCTGTTCAAAAACAAGGACTGGCAATGTTTATCCTTGGATATAGGAAATTAAAACACTTTTTCATCTTGTGTTCCACATATTATTTGCTTAGGCTAGTGTTTTCATAAGGCTTTTTTATTGTCCCGTGGCCCTCTAGTCACTGAGAAAGTTGCTTCATCTGAGTATTTGAATTCAGCAAAAGGTGAGACAAATTGGAATTGGATGTGTGATTTTCTTTCTCATTAATATTGTATTTCTGGAATCTATGAAAAGAGGAGAGGAGCGAAGGGGAGGGGAGGGGAGGGGAGGGGAGAAACTTTTTATTGCAAAGGTGCTTGTGGCTCAGTGATATATATATATATTTATGCATATATTATGCATCTCTAGTAATGAGATCCTGTAAAGCTCACTTAGAGAATTTGTTAGCTTACAGAATTACTAAAAGAAAAATGGACTAGATCAAATAAATTGGGCCAAGCTTCTACATCTTGAAGGTAAAGCAATGATTGAATGCTTCCTGGACTAAGAAGCGCTGTCAGGTAAACAAATGGAGTGTGTCCATCTGTGAGAGCTAAGAAAGGAGGACAAAATCCAAGGCTCCTATCCTGAGCCTGTTTTCAAGCCTGCAGGCTTCCTAATACTGAGAGTTAGATCTGGGAGCCTGAGCCAGATGGGGTTGAAACTTGATCCTGGAGAATGAAAAAAAAACAACAAACCACTATTGAGCTGCAAGCGCTGGTTTGTTGTGCTGTTGAGACGTTCATCTGTTACCAACCTTAGGTCTTGGGGAAGTTGTGGATCCAGTGCACACTTCATGGTCAGCAGCAGCAGCCTGGGTGTTCAGCTGCCTATGATGGGTCAGGAAATGGAGTAAATTCATATATTAAGAAAACCCTGCTAGCCTTCAATAGCGTAACTTAGGGAATTGCCCAGAAGAACCACATGTCACCAATCAAATAGCACAGTAGATCAGCAATGACTTCTGGCATGACACGGGGTAATAATGCCAAACAGAAGGAGGAGTGTGCAACAAAGCTCAGTTCCAAGGCTGGGAAATATTCAAAAACATGGTTGGATTGTCAGAAGTCTAGCATAGAAATGTTTCCCTTGTGTGGCTGGTTGTGTGAGTGTTTAATTTTGGTAACAGATGTGATCGTTTATGGCACTGTGGAACATTAAGTTTGCAGATGCCGCTAAGTGATGAAGTGACACTGTTATCATTTTGTGTAAACTCAGTGCTCAGGAAGTCAAGATCTTAATAGTGTTGGTGTGTTGTGGTGAGGCGTTCATTTGTCCCGCTAACTCTGCCAAGGTTCTTCTCTCTTACTCTACTTTGGAGGATCCTTGTAACAAGTGCTACAGATAGAAGCTGTAGAGATGTATAGGATATGGAGAAGTGGATATCCAGATAATACAAGCTGAACCTCACTTTTATGCTCAGGAGACAACTTGACTCTACATATAAATGCCATTTCCAAAGGGACCAGAAGATTATTAGACTTTGCAAGGAAAGACTTACAAGCTATCTGAAACTGGCTTTTGACACCAATTTAATTTTGAAGTCTGTAGTTAGTTCTATTCCAGAAAGATGCTTGGTAAAGTCAGTTTTGTATTTCCAACTAAATACAGTGAAGGTATAGGAGAAATTTTCTTCAAATTTCTCTTCACTCTGTGAATGATGTGTTCTGTATGCAAAGATTACAAATACCACTAATTGCTTACCATAAAGTATTAATAAATAGCTATTTTCACATGGAAAGCTCTTGGGTAAATGGAACTTTTGTGAGAAAGACTTTAAGAATCTGCTGCTTTGTTACTGGATATATGTCTTCCAACATCTTACCTCATTTTTTCTTGTTGAAAAGAAATGGCAAAGTGCTTGAGCACATTGGGTCTGAAGTGCTTTTTCCATTTACCTGTTCTACTGTGTGAGATTATATGATGCTGCCTCATCTACAGAAAAGCCCCTGTGGTTCACTATTGTCAAATAGGACGTACCCAGTTATCCAATATGTGTATCACAGCTGTCTCCGCCAGTCCCTCTATGGGTGAGGTTTAACTGAAGTTTCTTCTATGTACCCCCTTATTGTGAGGCCTATGAGTCAAACCTTGGATGTTTCCCTGATTCTCAGGGAAAGCCATTTTCTGTCGCAACTAGTCACACTTATTTTTGCCTTTCAAAGCCCCAAGATACATAAATTTGACCCAGCTTCTTTATACAAGTGTAAAAGAAACTTTCAAAAAATATCTTCCTAAAACCCAAATCACTGGGTTGTATTGAGATGTATTCTTGCACTCAAACCTGGGTTTCACTTAAAATTAGAAGTGGCAAATGGTAACTCTATAATAAGTTGTTCTTTTTTTTAAAAAAAAAGGAATGTAAAGGGTTCTTTGAAGAATATCACAATATACAGTGAACCAAGAGCCCAGAATGGCTTTAGGAGAAGAAATATCCACTGTTTTTGGAAAGTATGAGATATTCTTAGCTGTCTAAAATACCTGATGAAATGTCCTGGTGTCCTTGGAAAACAAATAGGAAGTGCTAGGGGTTTTTTTGGATGAGAGAAAAAAATACTCACTTGTAACCAACTTGAGAAAAGCCAAACCCTTAATCCTTGTTTCCTGCTGGCAGCTCTTTGTCATGCTGTGTTATGAGTGAGTGCAAAGATGGTGACTCAGATTTTGTAAATGAGGGATGAGAAAGATGGGAATTGTATTTTTAGAAAACGAAAAAAACAAAACGCGACACGGAAACTGTTTGAAGCAAACATGCTTTCAAAAATACTGCCTGCAGAAAAAATGAAGGAAGAAAGGAGTATGCATTTCAGGCCCACAAGAACTGTTGAAAACTGTGGAGGGTTGAGAATTTTCTTATCCTGATGTAGTCTAGGGCAGAAAAACTACTTCCTGCAGCCAGAGAGCATTAAGAAATGGGTTTTATCAACATACATAGTTTAATTACAGGCTAAACTCTGAACAGATGTTGAAAATCATTTCAAATGGATAAGGCTGTGATTTGGGATGCTTAGCTGTTCATACCAGTAGAAAAAATGTGTTGTTTAATTTCCTATTTTGAAAATGAGTGGCATGGTTAAAAACTGTGATACACTAAAATACCATAAAGCTATGAAAGAAATATGAATATTTGGTACATCTAAGTGAAATTCCTAGAAGTATATCTAAATAGATAATTCTGTCCGTCATTTCAGGGCATCAAAATTTAAATACCAAAATCACCCATTCTAATGATAATTGATACAGCAATGAAAAAAATAGGTTATTTATCAATTCATATTATATACGTTAACATATATTCAAATTAACTTTGTTATGTAGTTGACATTTTGAGATGCTGATTCTTGTAGGGGCATATTCATTTTAACATGCTGATTTGGAAGTAAGCATAGCTTTTATAATAAAGATGGTACAACTTTTGCTAAAAAAGGAACACATTATGGACAGTTAACCAAACATAGACTCACTTTTTGTATGCTTACTTTTTGTATGATTTGAAAAATTGCAATTGTTATTGATTATATTAAATTTACACCAAGTTTTTAATAATAGTTGGAATAAATTGTAGAGAAAATCACACTTCCACTTTTTAATTAAACAAAATTACAATAAATGTATGAGAGGAATCCATTTTTCTGTGCATCAGACTGTTTTACAGTTAAAGCTTTTTTGTTTAATAAATAACTTTTATTGGTGTTTAATGAATTTAATCCTTTATTTCCTGTCACCCACTATCTCATTTTAATTGATTGACTGGGAAAGGAAATCCAATCTTCCTTGTCCTTGTTTTCTTTTTTATGACATAGCTATAGCTATATCTATATATAGCTATAGCACTGGCCAAAACTGAATAACTGAAATAAAGAAAATTGCCAGTCAAGAGTGGGAGAAGATAACCTGTTGCTGAAAAACTCTGTATCACCTTAACAGCTTTTGCTTTCAGATCCCAAGATGATCACTTTGTTCTGCACCATTCAGACTTCCTTTAAAATTTTGAGTGTAGATTTGGACATCTTGAATATAATTTTTCTCTAAGCACATATAATCAGGTATAGACAGCTCAGGGTGTTTGCAGGTGTCAAATTGAAACTAATTTTCAGTAGATCTGTTTTACAGGGAAAATTACCCAACTTTATTTTTAGTTGAAAACATTTTAATTTATTCTGCCTAAGTATTAACAGTATGGAGAGCTCAGAAGATAGGTGTTGGAGAGAGCTGCAAAGTGACCCGTAAATCCCCCTGCACTCCGTCCAAACTCCATCCTGCTCATGGCTAGGAATCCCTTTCACGCACATACTCAGGAATTTGACTGACAGCTTCCATGCTGTCCCCTAGAAGAGAAGCATGCAAACCAGAAGGTTTTGTTCCGAACACCTTCTGTACATCTATATGTACAACCTACACATATAGCCGTCTACTTCTACACTGCTCAAGCTAGGGAAGGCACTGATTTACGTGGCTACATACTGCTTTAGATGCTTAGCTTGAGGTTTCCTTTGCAGTCGCTGGTAGGTGATTTAAAACCATGAACATCTTCAAACAGCTACATGAATGCTTGTAGACCTGTGTATGATCTAATTTACACGGAGTAGTATACAGGTATTATTTGTGAGATTTTCTTCATATTTCTGCTTCTCAGAAACTCATGTGGTATGCAAATCAAATTCCTAAGATTAAATTTGACCTTTGAATGTGTATATACCATTTCCCAGTGAGCTGGAACAAACCTTAAGGGAGCTGGGTTGTGAAAATTTGGCAAGACAACAAGCAGAATCGCCCAGGAAGTTGCTGTAGGGACTGTATGAATTATTGCTGCTATGCAAGCCTTTGCTTTCAATTATCTACAGAGGATGCTCTGAAAATAATGACCCCTACTTTATTATGTTGGCCCATTACAGGGCCGGATGTTGGTGGTATGGCAGTAGAGGTTGAACCTTCCCACCAATATTCCATTACATTTTTTGCTGTGTGGCAGATGGCAGCAGAGGGGCAGTCTGACAAAATGGCGTCTGACATGGAAGTGTGGGTGAAGCAAAGGGGTGGAATTGAATTCCTCCATGCAGAAAAAATGGCACCCATTGACATTCACTGATGTTGCTGAATGTTTATGGAGCACAAACAGATGTGGATGAGAGCACAGTGAGGGGGTGGGTGGTACATTTCAGCAGTGGTGACAGTGACAGTGGTCACCTCCACTGGTGCAGATTGTTGCAAGCATGGCAAGCAGGCTTTTATTTATTGCTGGCAAAAATGCACAGCTAACAGTGATGGTTATGCTGAAAAAGACTGTTTTGTAGCTGAGAATTTATTCTATCAAAGAGTGTTATTGTGCTCTTTGTATCTGTTGTAGTTTTCATGGAAATAAATAGGAGGTATTACTTTTGGAGCTAACTACATAGCTTGTTTTTCTTTATGATGCAAGAGTAATACAGCTTGGACAGGCTCCTTCAGTTACTTAATAAAATACAAACATGTAAATACACATAACACCCCCAACACGCTGCTTTCAATTCTTATCTACTACAGCACATTTGTTGAATTTTTCTCCTTCCAGCGCTGCTGGTAGTAAGTGTTGACTCAAAAAAGAAAACAGGAAATAATTCTTCATTTCAGTAATTCATGGAAAATGAACTGAGACTATGATACCTGTGACACATGAGAGCACACGTCTCAAACTGTGTTATTAATATTCAGTGCTGGGTTGGTAGCCTTGGAACATATGCTTAAAACATTGCTAAGCCCCTCCAGAACACCATCTCAATAGAAATTCAGTAATCTGTTGAAATAAGTCGACACAGAAAATTATGATATAATTGGAGCTGTTTAATTGCCTGTTATGTCCTTTAGTTGATCCCCTGAAACAATGTTATTAGTAGTTAATGTGAAATTTCTGCAGTAAAGGTGAATTTATTGGGTGAAAGGACAATCTTCCATTTCATGTAATACAACTGGCAGATGGAAACATGAAATAAAGTACCTCCAGCCAGCTTTTACTGTACCTGCTCGTAAACTTCCCTGCCCTGAGACTCAAAAAAGAGTTTCTGTGGGACACTTACCATTTACTGAAGGATCTGCTCTTCCTCCACCCTCACAGTGATACAGGCATTTTATAATTTTTAATGTATTATACAGCACTTCAGTGAAAAGCATGAGAGGAACAGTGTGGCTCTCAGTGTTAACAGGTGAGCATGCCAAAGCACGACAGAGGCTGATCTGGTGTTTAGGTCCCTTAAAGCAGAACTTTTCGTGTAGGATTTAAGAGTACAAAAGGTTTATTGCTGCTTGAGTGGAGCCTGCATACTCCAGCTTGATTTACTGACTCTCTCCCCAGGTTCTCAAGTACAGGCCTATCACCAAGTCCAGGCCTGCTCACCTTGCTGCCAGTTACAGAGCCTCAAAAGGGCAAGAATCAGCTCCTATGCAGAAGTATGGTAATATTAGGAGAAGGCTTGTTCTCCAAATGAAGTAGATTTCAGAGCTGTGGTATGTAGAGCAATTTAGTTGTAATATTGTTTATTTATCTCAGATTTTTCACTGCTTCCTTTTCTCTCAGCATCCCAGTCCATGAGTTTATCTCGCTGTCATGCACTCTACTTTTCTGATCAGGTTGCAGCTGCAGATGGCTCAGTGCAGGTTTTCTCCTCCACATAACAGAAGCTTTTCTCCCCACCCACTGTGAGGACCACAGTTACTTACATTCAATCCCGGATCTCAAAAGCTTTCCTCTGCAGGTAAATACTTCATAGTTTTAAAGTTCCTTGCTTCAAATCATAGTGGGATGGAATAAAAGGTTTGAACCAAATGCGTTTTCTCTACCTTCCAGAGGCACCCTCAGCGCCAAAGTGTTAGTCTTCATGCAACATTCTATTCATCAAAGGCAATTTTTAAGTGCTGTTTACAGGGACTGAGATGTCCTTCATGACAGTCACAGTTACACTACTGGCCCTAGCCCTGAATATCTGCACACAGCTGCACACACATGAATACTTACATTGTGTTCAGTTATCCTTTAACTCATGTGTTGTCAGGTGTCCCACAGGACCAGGCTGATGACATTGCCACGGTGGCCACAGGCTCATATGTTGTTCAGTCTCATTGGTGAAGGGTCTTAATAAAATTTCAATTGCGTTGTTGGGGACTGTGGAAAGATTTCTGTAATATAGACTTAGAGAAAACCTGGCATGGAGTTTTATGAGAGCTTTATCACTATTCTTTAGTCTCTTACAAGTGCCATTGACAACTTGTTAAAACATTCATCAAGGTTTCACAATGAATGTACCGTATTTAAAAAGCAGTATTCTACAGGCATTTTGGGTGCATATTAAATGATGCATTACATAAAAGTTAGTGGTCGCTCTTAGGCTTTCAATGCTACAATACTGGAATGGCTAATATAGTTTGAATATTTTTTATGATCTCATTAAAATACAAAGTTCCAGCATCTCCCTAAGATTTTTAGTAAAGCAATAAAGGATGTATTATCTAATAAAAAAATTTCATTCACTGTGCTTTGTAATATGGTATGAAATAATGGTAGAACAGCATTAGTGGATGCACTTGTTGAGATTACATAAACTCTATGAAAACAACCAGGATTTTTAAATCCAACACAATTGTGTTACTGCTTGCTCCCAAGATTGAGCAGTGAATGTCATGAGGTCTGCTTTACAATATCCCCTGAAGACAGTCAGAGCAGTCGGGACAGCTGCTGACTGGGTTGGGGATGTAGGGAAGGATTCCTGTATGGCCCCAGCCACCCTCACCAAGGAGGCAGTTCCTCCTCTCTTCCTTACCTTGCAAATCAGTGATGATCTGTCCTTTCCACCATGAGGCTTTTAAGACAGATATGGAACAGAAGAGGCTGGGAAGATCCCACAGAGGCTGAATTCAGCCATGGGACATCACAGCAAAGATCTGCAGTGTGAAATGGGACCTGTGAGGCTCCGTGCAGAAAGGCTCCTGAGATGAGTGCTCACCTGACCTCTCAGCAGCAAGGCATGGCTGGAGGACACGGTAAGCAGAAACCCTGCACAGTTTTCAGCATGCTCAGCAGATTGGCAGAAGTTTCTCTGTTGAATATGTAAGAGCATTTAGGCACTTCAGACTCCTTGGCTGTACTTGATTGTCTAAATTTGCATATTTTTAGGAGTGAGGAGTCAATGCATGACATTGAACACTTAGTATCATATTCAGATATGTTTATTTTTAAAGTGCAGTGTGAAGAGAGAACATTTTAGCACAAGTGTTGCATTTCTTTAGCTAATAATTGACATGCTTTAACATGCATTTTCCATGGCAACTGAGAGGATTAAGTTATATCCATTGCCTTTGATGTCAAAGATTACCTCTTTCCCTTCTGCAGTTACTCATCTCTTTCCCTCTCCCTTAAATTCCTGCTTTATCTATTGTGTTAAATGAATGTTTGAGGAGCTGGACTGTAAACCAGATAACTGAAGCAATGACAAGCTACAGCATTTGGGCAGAAGCAGGTGGCCACAGATAAGAGCAATAGCAAGAACTTAATGACTTAAGTTGGCTTTGTTGCCACAGCCCTCATGCTGCTATACTCTGAGCAAGTTTGCATGATATCTGCACTCACTATCTGCACATTGGTTATTGACTTTCTCCTCCACAGTCATACAATACTTGTACATAGGTCTCAGATAACCTGTCATCATGGCCTCAGCATGACAAAAATGATGACTATCGGATAAAATCTATACAGTGAACATTCTTGGAGCACGGACTTTATTTCTGAAGGAATGAGGTTAGATAGTGACATAAAGCAGTATTTCTTGAGGTGGGTTGATGACGGACAGGAATTCCTTGACGTGACATCACAGGCTCTAAACACTAAAATAAAATCCATGGTAACTATTTTGATTATATTCACCCCTGCTTTATGAAGTATGTTCCTCAAGGCCTTACTTCAGAGTTTAAACTCTCCACCTAAATATATTTCTTTCTTAAACTGGCAACCAGAGTGTCTCCTCCTGTCCAAGTAGCAAGTTCAGGGCTGGGACAGGCCACTCCACCAGTTCCAAGGCAGCCCCATGTCCTCAGGTGGAAACACTGCATTGAGGCAAGGCTGGTCCCACAGCCACTGTAACATCACTCAGGAAACTCTTGTGAGGGCCAGAACTGTTTGCAATAGTGTTCCTTCCTTCCCAAAAATAATCACACAGTTTTAGGCTGTATTTTTTATTTTATTTTATTTTTTAAAAACCTTACATACTGTTTACATTGGTGTAGAAAAGTAGAAAACCTCTGTGAGTGCATACTAACTAAGATGGGCAAATAACACTCACAAAACCTGAACTACTTCTAGTGGTGTGTTCAAAGCATCGTTAATCTCTCATTGAAGGGCCTATAAAAAAAAGTTTGCCTGTCTATATGTATGTACATGTATATGCACATATACACAACAGGCACACACATACAGGCATATTTTTATGATACTTTTATTCTTCAGATAAAGCATAATTTTTTTTACTCTGGAATAGTTTGCACATTCTCTACCTTAGTTTAAAACCTCTATAAATTATTTACAGTCTCAGGGAAAATAAGAAACTAAAGAAAACATGCTGTGAACATTAAGGTTGCTTAGCAAATGCGTAAGTTCTGTTTTTATAGAAAAAGGGAGTACAAAGATGTAAAGCATGCATCACCGCAGCCCATTAATATCCTCCAAAACAACATTATATAGGTACATTTCAATGACTGCTTGCTTCACTGTCCTCCCCACCCTGCCAGGTAGCTCCCCTCCTTGTGAAAACCTCCCATCTCCTGCTCTTCAACTCCTTCAGTAGATAAGAGACCTCTAAGACTCTCTGTGTCTTGGTTTCGAGCTCCCTTTAACAGAGTGACATAACTCCCCATTAAAGCGTTACCCCAGTCAGGAGGCCTTCAGAAGTTCCTCATAATACACAGAAGCCAAAGATAAAGAACAGATGAGAGTGAAATTTGCACATTGGTGGAGGCTATTAGAAGAAGAGCGGGTCAATAACTCCACAAGTAGTTGGAATGTGGAAATTATAATACAAACCCTGATATTTTCATTGCAAAAGGAACACTGACTGTATCACTTCGGCAGGTTAGAACCTCCCCAACTTTGATGCCTGATACAGTCATTCAACCATTAATATCAGGCCAAAGGGTGTGGTATAGACAGCCTGGACATAGCCCTGTTCAGGCAGAGGTATTGACCCGGGACAGTAACACAGTATACATTTTGCCATGAAGGGCGGATTTGCCCATTTTGGTACTGGTTAAACGTTTATCTTACTCCCCCTGAGATCCACAGCTCACAAGACCACTGGCAGAAACAACATTGCTGAATTCTGATGTGCTCCAATGTCATTGAAGAATCATTGTAATATCCTACTCTTTGATGGCATCCAGTGGTGGACTCTCTCTAAGCAAAAACTGCACAATCATAAAACCTCTATTCAATTGACTTTAAAATGACTATGAATCCTGAGTGTGCAATTAAACAGATCCAGCAACCACCATGGACCCTCTGTGCACAACCAAATGGATCTATGGACTTTTTGCGTATTCAGTGTGGGAATCATTTATTGTATGTATTGTAACACTTACAGTCAGAATGTATAAGCTCACTTCCAAGTGGGCTCAATCACTGTTCAGGCTGTGAAGGAGTGGAGTGTAGGGGAACTGTTAGATCAGGGCTTCAGGGCTTGAACTAGTGATTGAGCACCGGGTGAAGGGGTGCAGCTGGCTCAGGAGCATACGTAAATTGTTTGCACCTGTGCTCCCCATGTGACTGGAAGGGGTGAACTTGGGGTGGAACCACTCTGGGCTCACATAAGGGCCAGCCACTGAGAGGAGAGCATCTCTTGGAGATAGGCTGCTTCCTGGGGGTTGTGGGGGCTGCTGCACTAGTAGTGAGCCATCTTTGCTGGTTGGGTAAGTCAAAACTCATGTGAAACCTTTGTTTATGTTTATTGTTAAAACTCATAATACTTTGTCTGGGATCATAATGAACCTGTCTGAAGCAACTTTGTCTCTTGTTTTGTGAAACAGTACCCTACACTCTTCATCAAAAGCTTATTTTTTTGGAGGACAGTGGGCTTTCTGTTCTAGTAAAGACTGTTCCAGTCAACACACTGACCATCTCACTCTATTTCTAATAATATATTCTCTGAAGTTTGCAATTAACTCTACGTTCTTTGCCTGTCTGTATGCTTGTAAAAGAACACAGTACGTTTTAAAGAAAGCTTACAATGGCAAGGTAAAATCAGCTACTGACTTGCTAATAGCGCTCCTTTCCAGACTGGATATTGTTGTATTGTACCACAATGTGCCATGCAGTGGAAACCAGAGGGTGATTTCTTCCCTCAGCTGCTAGTCTCTCAGTGCCCTCTCAGAGTCTGTGTTTTGTGTTGGCTGACAGTAGATGCTGTATATGCTGGATGTTTTCAGTTAAATGAACATGTACTTTCCTGGCACTTACTTGAATAACCTGAGCAACTCTGAAGTTTCCTTCTATCTTTGCAGAACCTGAGAAGCAGGTAGGGGCAGCAGAGGCAAAATCCAGAAGAGAGCATAATGGGACAGCATGGACTATAGCAGGGCACTGCTTCTATGGGCATGTTATGCCTAGTGAGCTAAGGTAAGCACAGATAATCTGGTTTATTCTTTGGCTAGTTTTCATCACTCTTGTCTGATTTTTCAATGCTGTAGGAAAACAAGATGCTACAGAAAAAGTTGGAGAGTCTTTACATCTGAGGTCTAATAGTAGAAATGGCAAAATCATGGGGCCATACATCTTGATTTTTGAGAAATACTGAATGCCATGCTGGGGAAAAGTAAGAGGTGTCTTTATACATTTTCTGAACTTGATGAGGAAACAACACTAACCTGAGGAGTTCTTTGTTTGCAAAACTAAACCAACTATGCTTGTTGCTGCAGGTTTCACTTATTAAAATAGCTGTAACCCAGCAACTTGAAACAAATGTTTTCACAGGGAACAAAAATGTTAGTTGGAGTTATTAATTTTCATTGTCTTTCAATGATTTGTTCTGTACAATGTGTGACATAAGCCTCTATGTTTGCAGTCATACAAGTTACACCAGCCTTTATGTGCTGTCTGAATTCACAGACATTGCTTTATTTTGTAGACTCCTTTTCAGCATGCCTGAAAGGCACAATCAGAGAGGTGTATGGGTGGTTGCAATGATGAGCAGCTCTCACTGCACAGTCCCTGTGATGCTGAAGAGTGTTGGCACTGCAGATACTTGTTTTAAGCACAACAAAGAGATGCTGTGCTGGAGGAAAGTACACGATGTGCTGACCAGTGTGGCAGGAGGTCAGGCCCACTGGTTAGGACAACGAGCATTTTAGAGACTGAAGTGAGATTGCTAAATGTGAGCTGAAGAGTTCATGTTTGCCCTCTCTTCCTCAGGTGTTGAGCACGCAGTACTTTAATGGCTGTTGCTGCAGTCTCTTTGAAGGGAAGCTAGAAGAAATAGCTTGGAAGAAAGAAAACCTGTTTGTAAGCCAGAACTGGGGAGAGCAGAGTCTGCCCATGAAGGTGATTTGTTCCAGCAGTTTACGCTTAGGACAAATTTAGGACTGACTGGTAATATTACCTTTCTGGCCAGTAAATTGGTAGAAGGCAAGCACCAAAGGATTTTGCTGTTCCTTTTTTTTTTTCCCCTTATCCTAAATCTAACACTTAACATTTTAAGGGATTTAGACTGGTTAAGCGCGGGGATGCTTTAGTGGTGGCTGTTCTGTCGTGTTTTAAGACTTAGCACAGCAGACTGCCTTCCAATTTATATCTGCTTGACTACACTCTGTTCTCCTGTCACCCCAACAGGTCTGGGGGTCAGGGCACAGCTTAGATTCATGCTCTCAATGCTAATGTCAGTTGTCTTGCTCTTTTCTGGACAGCGCCCCATTTTCTGTTTGCGCAACTTTTTTTTTTTTTTAACAGAAGCAAATTAAAGTATGAACTCTCCATAAAAGAGATCTTACTTGCCATTGCTTCAGTGGAGATTTTGGAGCTGTGGCTTTTGCTAGACCTTAGGCAGGACTGGCAGCAGTCATGTTCAGATCACAGTGAAGCCCATCTGAATGCCCATCCTTTCACCTTGCTATCACTGGAGTGACTGTGATCAAAAGTGACTCAAAAACCCATTCTTCTATTGTTTGCCTCAATACTTTAAATGTTAATTACATGATTGGGGAAGATAATAGCTTTGTTCTCTCCTATGATACATTTAATTTTTTTTTTTTTTTTTAGAACCATAAGGATTAATTGTCCTAAGAGCTCACTATCTTCTCTGCAAGAGAAAGTAGATCAATATTTTCCTAACTGTAGGATACTCTTTCTAGTGCTGCAGCTGTCATGATATGCACATCTGTTTTCTCAGAATGACATGAACTTGGAGCTCACTGCAGTTGTGGTTGTCATTTTTCCACCCACCCAGAGACACCTGGGGTGCAAGTTTCTCTTCAAGCATTTAGTCTTCAGAATAACATGATGGCTATAAAGTGTTTTCTGCAGCTAATGCTCTTTCCCTGGCTACATAAGAATTGGTTCACCCTTTCTCAGCATCACAGGTGTGGCAGGCAGAGAACTGTAGGGGCAGTAAACATGCGGAGAGGGTAAAATCTTGTGCTGTGGTCATTATCCTGACAGCTCAGTGTCCTTGACCTCACATAAAATGAAATCTGAATTTGACTTATAAGATCATGTATTCAACTGAAGTTTCAATGCTGTACCAAATAGTGTTTTTTATTAATGACATCCAGTCTTACATGTGTACTGTGAAGACTTGTAGCAGTCACATCACTTTCTTGCTATTCAGCACTAGTGATTGTCTATTTGTACATCTTTATAAAAATAAATCAAATCTGAGTAAATTTCTACAGCTGTACAAGTGTGAAGATGTAGATTCAGTGTATGGTTTGAGCAAGGAGAAGTAGGACTCAAGACAGCACAGAACTGTACAGCTGACTTGCGACAAATACACCAATACTACCACAGATGTCATCCTTCATAATTCATGGAGTGATTTGAATTATGTTAAATCAGTCATAAATGGAGAGTAGACTTTAAGCTACATGAATGAACATCTTTTAACTTGTAGGATAGCAATTGAACATGACTTGTGTATTAATAGAGCCAATTGGCTTTCAGGTATTTGTGGAAAGAGATTGACCTTTTTTGAACAGGTAGCTTAGTTGGCTGGAAGGTAAGGTTTGTATCAAAGTGATCCCTACTTCATTTAGCGAGGCAAGTAAGTTGGTTGAAGTCTGTAACTGTTTTCCTCTGACACTAAGTATTGGAATGCTTACCACTTGCATCAGTGTATATTAATAGGTGAAAAGCATTGCCAATGACAAACAGACACTTCATAGCAGGAAAACCTCCCAATCCACAAGAGCTCTGATAAAGAGTTATGATGCCATTGTCTGTGATGAAGTCCATGCAGACAGGGCTCTCCAACTTATGTTAAGCCAATGTCAAGTAGTAGATCTGAAGGATACCGAGGGACCTTGAAAACTATAATGGGAAAATGAATTGTGGATTTTCTTAAATTTGAAGCTTGATGCTATTGGTGAGCTGTCAGGACTTGGAGCAAAGACAGTTCTATTGTAAATAGTCCTCCCAAGGAATAAAAACTACAATCACTCTGCATGGCTGACTGATGATTAACAGGAGTAAAACTAATGACAAATATAGCTGTCGCATCTAGACATGAAACACTACATGATATATTTATATCAAAGTTGCACATAATGTACTATAAAATTTGAGTATTAGAGTAAAACAAGCTATTAAACCTTAAATTCTGGAATCTCATATTTATCGAAACACTGGTATTTTGAATAATGATTCCCTAAGCTATAGTATGCAATTAAAAATGCTTATCTTTCTGTAGGATGTGCAGGAATATAAATGTCCCATAAAATTAGTGTTTAAAAAAAAAAAAAAAAGCTGGAGGTTAAAAAGACTTCATAGTTCTGAAATTCTGCTCTCAAATATATTCTGAAATGATATATTTTTAAGGTGTGATCTTCTCTTATATGAAGGGTCATCATCCAGGTTTTACTCATATCAGACTGAATTTAGGAGTTTCATATGTACCATTTTGCATATGAAGTGCAAAGGCAGCTTCTGTGCACCCTATCTATTGAGGCAGGGCTGACAGACCTGTTCCTCAGAGGTCAGTGTTGGGATTGTCATTACTTAACATCTTTGACCTGGACAGTGGGATTGAGTGAACCTTTAGCAAGCTTTCCAATGACATCAAGCTGTGAGGTATGGCCAACACACTGGAGAGAAGGGATGCCATCCAAGAGGACCTTGACAGGCTTGAGAAGTGGGGCTGTGTGTGCCCCATGAAGTTCAAGAAGGCCAAGTACAAGGTCCTGCATGGGGTCAGGATAATCTCAAGAATATAAGGCTGAGCAGAGAATGGATTGAAAGCAGTTCTGAGGAGACGGACTTGGATGTTGGTTGATAAGAAGCTTGATATGAGCTGGCAGTGTGCCCTTGCATCCCAGAAAGCCAACTGGATTCTGGGCTGCGTCAAATCCTAAAAGTTCTATGAAAAGAAGTGTGGCCAGTAGGATGAGGGAGGTGATTGTCACTCTCTGCTCTGTCCTTCTGAGATCCCACCTGCAGTAGTGTATTTAGCTCTGGGGTCCCCAGTGTTACCTGGACATAAACCTGTTGGAGCTGGTCCAGATCAAAGCCGTGAAGATGATGAGAGACCTGGAACATCTCTCCGATGAAGACAGGCTGGGCTTGCACAGTCTGGAGTAAAAAAAGTCTTTGGGGAGACCTTGTAGTGGTCTTCCAGGACCTGAATTGAGCCCACAATAAAGCTGGAGAAGGATTCTGTCAGGGAGTGTTGTGACAGGACAAGGGATAATGGCTTTAAACTAAAAGACAGTACATATACTAAGTAGAGGAAGAAATTCTTCTCTGAGGGTGGTGAGGCACTTAAAGAGATTGCTTAGAGAAGCTGTGAATGTTCCATCCCTGGAAGAGTTCAAAGCTGTGTTAGATGGGACTTTAGGTAATCTGATCTAGTGGGAAATGTCCCAAAACCCTTCCACAGACAGGAACTAGTTGGTCTTTAAGATACCTTCCAACTCAAACCATTCTATGATTCTGTTTCCATGAAATATTAGAAATACCTGTGTTTCTGTTAGTGGCTTATCTAAGCAGTACATAGACTTGCAGGACCACATATTAGATTACACTTTGGCTGTGACAACGTAGAGAGTAACTGGAAAGCTGAGCCTCTCCTTTTGGTGCTGGTGGGCAGCCTGAAGCACTTCATTCAGGACAACTTCAAGTTCCTTAGTCACAGGATTTCCCTGTGTTCAGTGGCCTGATTTCCAGAGACACAAGTTGTGTGTCAATCCAGCCAGCCCTGCTGAAAGTGCCAGTCCTGCTGTGTAATCTGTGTGTCTGGCAGATGGCATATGCGATTAGTATTGATTTGTTGAGGGCCTGAAAGGAATCTGCTTGAGTGGAGCAGAGGAGAGCAGTCAGGCATCTTCACCGCTGCCTGTGAACACCAGAGACAGGGTCTATTCATGTCCTTACTGTGGCCATCTCATAACTTATTATATCTCATTTTCCATTAAAGGCTGTGCCCAAAAAGCCATCCATCTCATTTCTTCCTACTTCCTTCCCAAGACTGGATAGATATTGTAAAAGTCATATTTCATAAGGAATATACAGTAGCCTTATGAGGTGGAAGATGAGTTTTAGAAGCCCTGGAGGCCACTCGATTATTGCTGTATATAGTAATAAATTATATTATACAGTTGTATTACTGAATTATACATTATTATCATGTATTGAGTGGGGATTGATGATGAATTTCCTGTTAATGAGAAATTCTTGTTAATGACATTATAGAACAAGTAGGAAAAAAGCAAAACCTGACATCTAAACAGGTCTGGCAGAAAAGGTAGCAGAGGAGGCAGTAAAGAGTAAGATCATTCAATATTTTGCTAAGCTTGGAGCTATGTAGTAACTTCCCCCTCTCTCAGCGTGAGGTTAAATAATGACTTCTTTTCACTGAGGGCAGCTGATTTCTCATCTGAAAAAACTCCTCTTTTACAGTGGAATTTCACATAAATATAGATCAACCCTAAGAGCGATCCCTTCTAGCTGTTCATTCTCAAGTCTTCTAGTAGAGGGGGGAGAAAAAGTGTCTGGCCTTGTGTCATTTTTTGCACTCAAACATGCATTTTATATTGGCTGACAAAAAAACCAGATACAGAGCCATAGCTATTTATCTCTTGTGAGCACTGAATTATGTAGCTGTTAGCCTACAGATGTAAAATCATCAAGCAATCATGATAATATAGCTCCCGCACTTGAGTGAGCGTGGAGTTCATTAACCTGTGTGCATTCATGGAAAGTCTGTGATATTTTATTGGGGAAGGATCTGCAGTTAAGAGCTAAGCAACAAAAGAAATGATGATATTTTCAAGTATTTCCACAAGAAATGATTTCTGGAACTTAAACTGGAAGTAGAGATTTCTAGGAGCTTGGTTGTAACAATATGCAAGAAAGATACAACCTATTCTTTAAATACTTTGTGAACAGTTTGCAAACTGTTCCACTACTCTTGCTTCCACAGTGTAATCTGAGAAATATCATAATTCAAAGTAGGATGTTGAGAACAGGTTATCTAGACCTGACCTTGAATAAGTAAAAACAGGAAGTGTGCTTAGCACAGTAATAGGAAAAGAAACATGAAGGAAATTTCTATTCCCTAAAGAGAATGCAATCTGATAGAAAATACCAGTATAGAAAGAAACAAGTTAATTTACAGGAAAATTCAGTTATTTTACAAACTTCTTATAAAATAAGAAAAGACCATCAACAAAGCCATGCTGGTTCTTACGTGTGAGAAAGAGGAGCTATTTAAACATTCTTGGCGCAATCTTACCATGTTTCATTAACAGGGAAGCAAAATAGTGTGCAATAGACTGTCTTCAGTGAACTCAGTCTAATCAGTTCCATTTCACTGGAAGGAAGACAGTAGGTGATCAAGCAAATCCTAAAATGTATATTTTTACATCTGAGATAATCATCTTGGCTCCTTTTGCAGCCATTAAAGATAAAAGGGCAAAAAGGCTGAGGTATTATGACAGTTCTATATGACAAATCAGAAATTTCTAATTCAGATTTTTAATGGAAGCATATTCTTAATACAACTCTGTAATAAAAACAGAGCTTCCGTATTATACCTGAATCTACAGGAGGTGGCTCTTGACCTTTCTATGTTGTTGAGAGGGAGGAAGAACAAACTTTTTTTCTTTATCTCACTTAATTTTTTGTTTCCAAAATGTATTATTGCAGAAAGTCTGGTAGAGGTTAGACATGAAATCATTGAAGATTTTTCTCATGTATGAAAGTTGCACCTCACAATAGAGGTTGACAAAGTTAACAGGCAGAATATTCCACTAATAGCAGCTCATAATTATCATCTCAGACTTGAATGGTCCCAGTACACACACAGTGAAGTGAAAATCTGAAACAATAAGTGTTGTTGATTTGCCTTCTTGTGTCATTTAACTGTATGCTATGCCAGCTTAATTTTGCCCATCTTATCTGAGTATCAATGCATTCATTTCCAGGAGTCCAGCTCCTCTGAAATGAGAAGCTGAACCTCAAAAAATTGACCTGCACAGGAAAAATGGTTCTATAAAATGAAATTCTCCCCTCCAGCCTCTGGAGAATGGCATTTGTCTCAGTAACCGACATGTCCAGGAAAACTGCAATTTCACCATCTTGAGCATTGTGAATATGTTAGAAGTAACACAGGGGACAAGATAGGTGTTTGTACCTGAGACAGTAATTCATTTTCCTGTAAATTTCTTCTTCCAAGGAATATAACAGCTATGATACAGGAAGCGGTATGACTTTAGTGCTATCAGCATAGAGGAGTAGTGTTAGATACCAGTGACAAAAGAATGAGAAAATGAAATGCTAAGGGAGCAGTTGATCTAACCACTGCAATGTCAGAGCAGTCAAAAAACAAAGTGCATTCAGGGAGATGAAGATTAGAAATACTGAAGACTGGACAAGAAAAGCCAGGCTACAGCTAGCAAATACCTTAGGCAAAAGATGTAAATATTTATACTGCAAGGAGGAAGACTTTGCAACAATTGTGGTGATCCGGGAAAAATCTTCCAGAGACAGAGACTCTATAACCTCTACCTTGTATATTTTAGAGATCACATCCTCTGCAGAACAAATAACATCTAGTTTGCGCACTGAAGTTAGAAAAGCCTTTGATTAGATTTGGTTTTCTTAACAGTCCTGTTGTACGTTTTCTGGTTACAAAATAAAAACTAGGAAATGCAAGCAAATGTTTTTTTTCACAACAGAAAAATCTATAAGCTGATCCTTATGAATGGCTACATTACCAAAACTCAATGGAAAATACGCAAATAAAATCATGAGTAGAGGGGAAGAATCTTCCTATCCAGATATCTATATACTAGCTCAGCTATTAGAGATTGTTTTCGAAGTTAGGTATTATTCATTTTGCTATTCAGCTTGCAAAAGGATCAATGCTACTAAATGTGTTCATCAATCTGTATGGGAGGTCTGTTTCAATCTGTTTCCTTCTGATCTATCTTCTACACCTGACAATTTTCAGACATCTTTCCTGAATTAAAACAGTACTGTCTTGTGCTCTTTTCCATAGAGTTACATGGCTTAATTTAAAGCTCAGAAAAAAGTGTGGTCAACTTTCTGAAACTTTAAGATGCATTTGCTTAGCTGAATGTAGAATGCAAGTTTAGAAAGGTAAGAATACGCAGTGTAGGGCATGCAATTCATTAAGAAGAGATCTAATCAGACAACAGCGAACAAAAGCCATTAAATTCTGTCAAGTTTTTTTCCCTGAAAGAAAATCTCTGGGTGTAATAAAGTAGTTTGGGGAACCTTACTGAAGTTCACTCACCTAAAAAAGCCTCCAAGAGATCTTTTCTCTTTAGTTAGGAGGCTGCGGAAACTGGAAGGCAATAAGCCACACAAGAGTGAGACTAGTGCTATCAACACCTGTTTTGACAGATCATTCAGTTGACTATTGGTCAATAATAGCAGCAGGTGCCTGTACATTCAGTAAAGACAATGCTTACAATAAGTAACTGGGAAGAGAAGAAACCAGATGCCTAATGGAAGCAGCAACAACTCATTGAGTGGATTTAGGTCTTGGGATTATATGGTATTATTATCAGGATGGATGATGGAAAGCTGCGTGGTTGGAAACTGAGTAGGCTGTTATGGGGTGATAACATTATTTCTTCATGTGTGAGCAGAGTTGTCTGGGAAGTGTTGTGCTTCCTTTTAATTAGAATTGGTCAGTAATAGGAATCATCATGGGGCCGTAGTTAGGAGGGCAAAAAATGTACCTTCCATATAATAAAAAAGATCAGCATAAAAACTTGTTTCCTGACAAAGGTTTGACTTTTAATTGTACTGAATCTTGGTCCAAAAGCTGAACACGTGCATTACAAGAAGGGGTTTGGATTGTCCTCTATAAATGCATGTAAATTAATCTGTATGGCTTTGTACACAAGCTAATGAACTGAAGTTCCTGCATGATCACATCTAACAGTTTTATCTTTGCTTCATTTTCAGAGTATTTTTCGTTCTCACTCATTTATCTTGGCATAGGGACCTAATCCTTTGTGAGAGCTCAAAGGCTCCTCATACTGACGTCATTTTTAAGTATTAAATTCTGAATTAATGGCAGCTTGGAAATTCACCTCCTGATAGCATTAGAGTACCAAAAGGGAATTCTTGCAGGGACTTGGCTTTTCCCATTGAACTCAAGTCAGAGCTTATTAGACACTGTTAACTTGAAGTTCAGGACAAATAGCACAAGTATTTCAAATTAGTACAAAAATATGTATCATTTATGTAGACTCACCCTGGCCTGACATAAATTGTTAATAAATAGTGCCAAGGTCTACCAAAGCCTTACCAAGTTGGTTTAATGATAAACTAAAAACTTTTCATTTCCTTGTCATGAAATAACAACTCCCATGTGTTTTATACAGTTATTACCTTCAGGGAATCTAGACTTTCATAAGTCCTATTGCTATTTACTTTATTTACTAATGTGTTTAGCTGGGCTTTAATGTGAGGAAAACTGAAAAGGCAAAACCAGTTTGTGTTTAGAATTGCTTGGCAATTTGCAAAGGAAATAGTAAGAGTAAATTTAAAAAAGGAAGCCCGTTACTTCTAATAATGCAAGGAGATGTGTTCCCTCTAATTTAGAGGCCAGCCTAAGCACGCACCCATGGAATTTTTAGCTGAGCAGCCCAGTTTGCTGGGTGTAATTATTTTAGTCCCCTCTGGGGAAGGCAGGTACCTCTGCAAACCTGCAGAGTCACCTTTGGACGTTATGCTGTTTCCACTGTTCAGTTGGTTTGCAGGTCCCAGGAGGACAACCTGGGGGACTGGACTGGTCATCTCGCAGAGTGCTGCTCTTCTGGGTGGTGGGACCCATGGCAGGCTGAAGAGTGCTGATTGACTGTATGAAGTGAAACCTTGAGTGATTATGTAGAGTGTTCCTCACAGTTGGTCTGACACTTCAGCAAGATACTTGCACGGACTTTGTGGCACCCGTTAAAATATTCTTTCTTTCTTCTGGGCTGGGTGAAAGAGGCTCTAGAGTTTTGATTCTACCTGTGCTCAGTCCTCCCTAATATCTCTGTGAGCTGCCCAGGAGCTGTGGGAGCTGGTGAAGCAGCAGTGAGCTCATCAGCCCCATGCCCAGGATTTACGGCCCCAGCCTAGAACTGTGTAGACAAGTTTGTGCCACCTTCCTTTCTCCTCCAACTCCAGCAGTCAAATGCCTGCCCTGATACACAATGTGAGCATACTCCTGCACAACACGTACTTTGCTGGTGTGTGAGAAAACTATTGAAGTGCCTTGTTTTGTCAGCAGCTGTCCAAGGGCAGAGGATAAGTCTTAGTGCAGAATCACAGGTACTCGTTACTCTAAAAGCCCTGCTACAATCCCATCTGCTGTTTGCTGCAGCATTGTCAGATTTCAAACTGTAGGAGAGGAAAATAGAAACTCCTGTGCCAAAGTGAAGCCGTTTCAGCGGTTGAATTTTCATCAACAGTCTTTAAAATGGGTTTCACTAAGGCTTTTAAAATGTTTCCGTCAATTCAATTATTTAAACAGGCACAAGATGCTAGATATCAAATGAGGCAAGCATCTAGATCTTCAGAAAATTAGCTGTTAAAATAGCTCCCTTTCTTCCTCTGCTTTGCCCATGCTTGAAGGGCTCTATGCAGCAAGTTGTGCAATTGGAGTGACTTCATGAATTAGGGAGAGAAACTTGTCTGAGAGAGCTCATATAAACACCAACTCTGTTTCTATCTTCTGACAGACCTGAGGTTGCAGGGCAACTCTGGGCCACATCCACCCCTGCAGTGATTTAAACACTGTCAGGAAGATGTCGGGAGCAGGAAATAGGCAGTCTGGCAAATATCACAGTGCTCCAACATCACTGAAATGCAAGAACCCAAGTTAAGGAATGGTTCTTCGTCTTTCCAGGAAAGTGGTGTACAGCTTTAAACAAACTAAATAAAAAATGCACTGTCATCCAGCTACTTTATTTACTTTAAATTCTCCTGAGGCTAAGTCAGTGACCTGAATGGACAGAGTTTATTTAATATCAGAGTGAATCATTCTTTTCAATTGCCTTCAACGTGAGGGAATGGGGCTGCAGGAAAAGCTGTTAGTCTGAACAGCCTGCAGGATCCCAGAGTCAGATGTGAACACAGACTGTAAATCAAAACATTAATCTTGAAAATCTGTAAAAACCCTATGTAGGAAAACAAAACAGAAGACCTGGCTGAAAGAGAGATGGAGCTGGGCTGAGGTGCAGCTGAAGCAGTATGCATCCATTCCCTGTCTCTGACATACACAGATGACCTTTCCAGTTTGGAGGATTGTGAAACCTTCTAATGAGGAAGCTGAGTGCATGCTGTGATCTCTAACAGAACACAATTGAATTTCACTTTTACTGCTTTGCTGCTATTACTGCGCAGTGACCTGTGGGGTTTGCTAATAAACTGCTATTCCCATTATTGTTACTCATTACAATAGGTGTTATCAGCATCCTTCTTCTCTTCAGCAGATTCAATCACTTTATCTTAGCAATATATTAGTAAATTAGTACTATAAATGAAACACGATATTCTCAACTGTCTGAAAGACAGACTGCTTGCCTACCTCTACAGGCTTGAATAAAACACTGTTGAGTACAGATGCTGCGCAGGGCTCGCAAGTTGTGTAATTATTTCCACAAGCTGTTTTATTTATTAAACACAATTTAAAATCTTTTTTTCCTCACCACCCTCCTCAGAGGGTAAGATTTCGAGTAAACACAACCTTCAAATAATCATGTCTTTACTACCAGTGTATAATTTTATTTAAAAGAAAAGGAGGGGAAATTTTATAGGGCTCTTACTAACCAACTGTTATATTTCATGATTAAATGTGTTACAGCAATAATTCAGAGTGAAGGGGTAGTGCTGAGGGCAAGAAAGTTTATAATGTAAACACTTAGCAAGCCACGCTGGATACTCAGACCTCTTATCTTGCAAAAATGATTTACAGAAAACAACTTGATTGCATTTTAAGCCCTACTGGGTGATTAGATGAGAGCTCTTTGTTGTTATGACTGCCTGCTTTAACTACACTTAACTCCATCTGCTTTTCATTCAGCAGCGAGCACCTCTCTCTGGCAGGTGGCTGCCAGGTAAAGGAGCAGGGGGCTGATGATGCCAGGGGGCTCACAGCTCTCGGCTCACCTCCCTGGCCTCCCACAGGCTTCCTGCCAGAAAACTGGATATCACTCAATCCCTCAGTAAGGTTTCAGGTGTACGATTTACTGGATGATACTGAATGAAGAACTGACTGGAAGGGGGTGTTGATCTGCTTGAGGCTAGGAAGGCTCTGCAGTGGGATCTGGTTAGGCTGGATCAATGTGCTAAGGCCAGCTACGTGAGGTTTAACAAGGCTAAATGCTGGATGCAGCTGTATAGGTTTGGGTGAGAGTTTTTGGATAGCTGCCTGGCAGTAAAGGATCTGGGGTATTGGTTGATGCTTGGCTGAACACAGGCCAGCATTGTGCCCAGGTGGCCAAGGGGGCCAGTGGCTCTGCATTGCATCAGAAATAGTACAGCCAGCAGGAGCAGGGAAGGGACTGTCCTCTTCTACGTAACATTGATTTGAAACTGCGTCAGGTTCTGGGGCCCCCAATGTAAACAAGGAAGTTGAGCTGTTGGAGTGGGTCCAGAGGAGGGCCATAAAGATGATCAGAGGGCTGGAGCACCTCCCCTACAAGCACAGGCTGAGAGTTGGGGCTGTGGGGAGGACCTGATAGCAGCCTTCCAGTACCTGAAGAGGGCCTGCAGGACAGCTGGGGAGGGGCTTTTTACAGGGACAGGTAATGACAGGACAAGGGGTAACAGCTATAAACTGAAAGAGGGTAGATTTAGACTAGATATAAGGAAGAAATTCTCCACTGTGAGGGTGGTGAGACACTGGAACAGGTTGCTCAGAGAAGTTGTGGATGCCCCCTCCCTGGAAGTGTTCAAGGCCAGGCTGGATGGGGCTTTAAGCAACCTGGTCTGGTGGGAGGTGTCCTTGCCCATGGCAGAGAGGTTGAAACAAGATGATCTTGATTCCCCATGCAATGCTATAGGC
>WBMW01001881.1:37339-49794 GCA_013396635.1 Penelope pileata | reverse complement strand
GACCTCGGAGACTGAGGGATAGTGTCGGATTTCATCCGTTTAAATAAAATGAAATGAAATCTCTCCTAATATAAATGAAAAGCTAAGGAAAAAGCAAACCAGACCACAACATTAAAGTTCACGCAAAGATAAATTTTTCTACAAAATAGTGGGATATTGTTCAGATCTGTTCCCTTTTCTTTTGATACCTGTCTTTCACCTCTAGACATGACCTTTAAAGTAGATGTTACTTCAAGAATACCAGTACAAAAACAGATAAAAATGTTTCCATTTTGCTTTGTCTACCTGGCCTACTTACGCAGCTTCTTAGGATTTTAAAAAACAAAACAAAACAAACCAACCTCAAAGCATGTGCTAGAATAGGCATTTGCTACTTTAAGTTTTATAGATAGAATGGGATACAAATAGCTCTGATTTAGGAATACGGTGATTTTAAAATTTGTTCAGTGTCCACCAACTATCTTTCAAATTATTACCAAATTGTGGAGTCACTGCTCTTAATGTTATTTAAAACTGACCCATGAGAGCTCTTAGGAGGAAAAAAAGAGCAAAACCAAAACAAACTTCTGACTGCCAAGGTCCTCTTTTTAATTACTTTGTTTTTCTTTTCAGAGTTCTTTCACCTGTCTGCCTAGTGTGTGAACTCAGAGAAATGGAAATAGGAAAAGTGTCAAAGGAAAAGAAAGCAGTTAAAGTCAAGTATTATGTTAAATCTAGAAAGCTTTAATTTTTATTTGCACATTTTACCTATATAAATCCAAATAACTGTCATGAGATACAGTCACTATTAGAAATATTCTCAAATTCCAAGATCTTTCTTAGCTTATGTTTCACAGTATCTATTCTTTCTGAATGTCAAAACATTACTAAAACTGCAATACTTAGGATGTGATGTAGCACAGATAGGTGAATAAAAATCTATAGCATGTGCAGTAAAGGCATTTATTTTGTCCACCACCACGTAAAGAGAGCAGGGGGTCTCTTCTGACTGCAGTGAACTTCTGTATGATTTGGGAAGATAATCAGCTTACAATAGAATATAAACCTTATTTCTATGAATGCTACTGATAACATAATCTAGGAAATATTTGCATATGAGAGTTACAAAAAAAAAAAAAGAGGTGTTTAATCCAATTATTGTTACTGAGATTATAGCATGTCCCTTTCTCCCTTCTACATGATTTAGCACAAAGAAAAGAATTGCATAGCGGATGAAAAAATGACTGCACAGTGGTTCTGAAGATTATTTGATCAATTCATTTCCAATGTTTATAAAAGTCACTGAGCTCAAGACTCTCAAAAGCATTCCACAGAAAAGAGATGGAATAACTTATTTTTAATTATGCAGCTAGTGACAGAGTCACATTACTCAGTAAGCCTGCAAATCCTTATGACAGTGTATAATGCACATCCTTAAAACTCTTTGTCCAAAACTACGTGTACTACTTTTTCCAAGAAAATCTGAATTCACATGAATTTTATTCAGTTCAGGTTTTCCAGTACACAGCTCTACCTCAGAGAGCAAATACAGGCTGCTCCAGCTGAATAGAAGTACCAGGTAAATTTTCTCAATGCTTTTTGTGTGGCATTTTTATTGCTGAAAATTAAGATCCAATTGCACTCACAAATGAATGCTGATTATCTTAGCCTGCCTTCCAGTGATTTTTACATACCTAAATTTGGAAATCATACATGTAAACATACACAAAATAATGCAGAAATATGCTAAAAATTTTCATTTGTTTATGTTATCAGTTTGTACAGACACCGCTGTGTAATATGCTAACAGGATGGAACTGTTTTACACCACTTCTAATTATTTGTCTTTACATAACCAATGACTTAGGAGGGCTGCTCCATAAATAATGCTCCCAATTTTATTATACTGGCCCATGACACCAGAGGTGGATGTTGGAGGCACAGCAGTAGAGGTTGAACCTTCCCACCAATATTCCATTACATTTTGTTGCCATATGACAGATGGCAGCAGAGGGGCACTCCGACAAAATAGTGCCTGACGTGGAAGTGCACATGCAGCGAAGGTGTGTCATTGAATTTCTCCATGTGGAAAAATTGCATCCAATCACATTCACTGATGCTTGCTGAACATTTATGAAGATCAAACAATGGATGTGAGCACAGTGAAGTGCTGCATTTCAGCAGTGGTGACAGAGACGTGAAAGTCAAGACACACTCTGGACAGACATGCACAGGTGTCACATCACAAAATGAAGAGTGCCTTGATCAGCTTATCTGCACAAATTGGTGTATTACAGCCATGGAGCTGTGTTGGATGCTGAATATCACCTTCAATGCATTAAAAATAATGGGGGCAACATTGTAATACCTCAAAGTTTGCACCAGGTGGGATCCTTGAATGCTCACACAGAAAGAGAAAGAACACCACACGCAAGTTTGTCAAGATGTGTTGAACAAACACAAGGGTGAAGATGACAATTTCCCGGATAACATTATTACCAGTGACTAGACATGGTGTCACCACTATGAGTCAGAGTCAAAACAGTCGTCCATGGAGTGGCAACACGGAAACTCCCTGTCAAAAAAAAAGTTCAAGACACAGACCTCAGTGGGTAAAATCACGTGCATGATCTTTTAGGATAATAAAGTGGACATCCTTGTGGATTTCCTGGAACCAGGACAAATCATTAACTCTGCTATATCATGATGCTGACTAAGCTGAAGGCTCAATCTTCCAGAGTTAGGTCAGAGAAAAAGACAGTCTTTTTCCTGCAACATGATAATACTGGGCCCCATATCAGTTTGAAGACCATGGTGCACATTGCCAGTCTTGGCTGGACTGTCCTATCAGACCCACCATGCAGTACAGATTTAGTACCTTCTGACTTTCATCTGTTCAGGCCAATAAAAGACAGACTGCATGAGAAACATTTTCCTAGAAATGATACCATCACAGCAGCTGTGAAACAGTGCTACCACCTTCGCTGGTGCAGATTTTTTATGAGCGTGGCATTCGCGCTCTTGTTCACTGCTGGCAAAAATGCATAGCTAATGGAGGCGACTCTGTTGAAAAATACTGTTTTGTAGCTGAGCATTTTTGCTATGAAATACTGTTATTGCACTCTTTGTATCTGCTGTAATTTGCATGGAAATAAATAGGAGGCATTACTTTCAGAGCAACCTACATAGTTTGTTACACCTATTTAAAGCGACATTACCTTTGACACTTTTGTTCTCTTCAGTTCTCTTTTTTATGATTTTGAGGTCTCTTGTAGTTCTTCCTATATATTTAACCTTTTCAGGCTTTTCTAAGACAGAAACTAGAGAATGGAGTAAGAGCTCCTTATTCCTGTAGCAGACAAAAGTTGTATCAACCTATGAAAAAACTTCAAGAAGAATCTTAAATCTTACATTACACTTTTTCACTGTACTGAAGAGTCCTTTGTGGATGCAACAGCTTCCTGACTGTCTGCTCCAACAACACTAGCCTTCTGTATGTATAATTAGAATAATTTTTCATCACTGGTAGAAATAAAAGCATAAGGCATACATAAAGGTCTGTAAATGGGAGGTATGTCCAGTCTCACAAAGTTCAGGGACCATTTTCATCCAGAAGCTTTTGATTATAGGCTAACATTTCATCTTACGAAGAATGAATAGAAGCAGACAGTGAAGTTGTATTCTCCTCTACTCCCTTTTCTATTTATATATAGAGTATTTGTCAGTGAATTTCCCAAGCAAACACACAGTGTGAAAGTCTAACCTCTCTTTCTTGATATGAATTTCCTGTAATTCAGAAGTTACAGCATTAAAAAAAGAAAACTGCTTGAAAAGAACACAGATTTTTTTTCCTCCCAGTTTTCATTTTTAAATGTAATACTCTAGGTATCCAAATGGTTCTAGTGATATTTGCTTTCTGACATCCAATACAATATACATAAAATTAAACTTAATTTAAAAAAAATAATAAGAAGAAAACATTTAAAAACAAGCTACCAAGAAGGTGTTGTTGAGAGGACATAACCCTATGGTTACATATCCTCTGTCCTTTCTGATTTATTTTCAATGCTTACTGCTGATTAAAACCATCATTTATCTTTCTGTTTTGAAAACTAAGTGGGTGATCACTCTAATTTTAGAGCACCTTTGATATAAGATCGTTGCTTTGAAGGAAAACAGTTTGGCTTTTTTATTAGTGTTGATTACAAAGCATCCATCTTACAGGCCAATTCTATACTAATTTCTTTTCTGAAGCTCATTCTAAGAGAGAACTGCCTTAAAAACTTCTTTGAATTATAAATATTGAGATTGATATCCCTTAGTGATACTGCCTAGCAGTGCAGGAGAAAAATAATTTCTTGAAGAGGTAAGCATTATTACGAAAACATTTATACTATATCTTTAATGGAAAAAGAGAAAGAAAGCAGGAAAGAAAAAAGAACTCTGGTCATATGGTTCTCTGTCAACAACCACAGACTCATAGACCACTACCTTTTCAATATACGTGCTCTATAACTCAAGTAAATGCACATCATTCAGATATCAAGAGAATCTCAGTTTTTAAAGATAAAAATACGCAATCATGACTTCTTTGAAGCTGGCACTTCAAATACCAGTCTTTTGAGAAGGAAATCAGGCTTCTTGTAAAATCCTTCATCTTTTCTTTTAGAAGGAAGGCTAACAATGTATTTCAGTGTAAATAAAAATATAAAACACAATATAAATATAAAATACAAAATAAATATACAAATATAAAACATAAAACAAGTGTGTACTCTAGTGGACTGCAAACATTAAGTGTTTATTCCACTGTAAATGATCTTATGAATGATTAGAATAACTCAGTATTTATTTTGAGCATTTTTGATAAGGTAAACAAATTCTTTCTAAGCTAGAGAAACAAACATCTAATTAGTGATCAAACACTTATTTTTGAACTTAAAGCAAATCTCTTCTTAATAGAATCTTTTCTCATCATACTTCAATAAAAACACGTATCATAAGCCCCAATCCATTTTAGATACCATGAAGCAGAATCTGAAATTACATTTGTGTTCAAACTATCGTATTTTTCTGGTTCATTTTCAAGATCCATGGTATTTACATATGACCTTTCCATTTTTATTAACAGTTTATCAGATTTTTGCATTCTAGCCAGCAGAAGAGAAAGGTAATTTACAGAGATATGACAGTTATATACACAGCTATAAACTTCAGTCCATTAACTTATTTCTCATATAACCTTTACCTGATTCTACCCAAACAAGCAGTATATCTTGTTTTTCTTTATGTTAAAAAGCCCTCATTGCAAGTCCCTTTTTATAGAATATCAAGCGGAAAGAAAAGCTCTGCACAAGATTTTATCAAGCTTTTCTTGGCTCTTAGTATGTTTATATCTCAATTGAAATGATACAATTCAACATGAAAGTTCTTTATAAACTGTTGTTTGTGCCTTGCCTTAGTACAGTATGATAAAATAATCCTTTTTTCTTTAATCCAGATAAGAACATTGATGGAGCCATTCATTGTATGGATATTTAATATATCATGTACAATCTACTAGATGTGTATTTTGCATGTGTACAGCTATTACATAAACATATGCAGACAGGAAGGGTCATAGGTTTCCTAGAAAATTCTAGAGTTTTCACATAAAAAGGCTTTCTGCAATATTTTCTGACTTCATCTCTACGCTACTGACATCTTTCAGCAGAGCAGCTGTGTCACTTAACTACCTCCAATACAAGATGAGATCTCATGGAATAAATCTACCAAGAATTTGAGGTTGCTTGTGTAGTTACAAAGTGAGTCAACATAAATACTTTATCATTTTTTCATTTATATCTTACATTTTTACTGTTTTTGTGAAGATTCCTCACAATATAAAGACAGCACCTTTCAGAGAAGTGTTTCTATTATAAAGTGAAAGTTCTCTTAGCATTTTGCAGCTTCAAGTATAACCATAGATATTTAGATATAATTTCCTTATATTATAAATATATATGTATATATTAGAGTATATAATTATATTATCATAGTATATTATTATACTATATTATATATACTATTATAAATATATGATTCCTTGATAGCAGCCCCTGGATACGCCAATAATTTGGCATGACCATAACTACCAGTTAAACTGTGGTTGACATTTCTTTTAAATAAAATATTCAATTTCATTACAAAGACACCAAGACATCAAGAATAGTATAATTCAAGACAAAATGTAAATTTTTTATTTACCTTTACAAAATTGCTATCAATTTCTAACCAATATAGTCACTGTAACTTGTTCTCATCAGTCAAAAAATTACAGACTGACTTAGGTTGGAGGGGACCTTAAAGACCATCTGGCTCCCACTCCCCTGCCATGAGCACAGTTGCCAGCCACTACATCAGGCTGCCCAGGAACCCATCCAATCCAGTCTCAAACACCCCCAGGGATGGGGCACCTGCAACTTCTCTGGGCAACCTGTTCCAGTGCCTCACCACCTACTGAGTAAAGGGTTTCTAACCTAAGAACATCTAACCTAAATCTCCCCTCTTTCAGTTTAAACCCATTCCCCCTTGTCTTATCACTACCTACCTGTGTAAAAAGTCAGTCCCCGTCCTGCTTGAGAGGAGTTTACAACTACTGGAAGGCTGGAACGAGGTATCCTCTGAACTTTTTCTTCTCCAAGCTAAACAGTCCCAACTCCCCCAACCTTTCTTCATTGGAGAGATGCTCCAGCCCTCCAATATCTCTGTGGCCCTCCTCTGGACCCACTCCAGCTTTTTGTTCATCAGGACCCCCAAGTAGTTCCCAGCAGGGCTGCTCTCAAGGATTTCTTCTCTTACTCTGTACTCAAATCTGGGATTGCCCTAACCTTGCACTTGGCCTTGTTGAACTTTGTTAGATTCTCATGGTCCCACTTTTGAAGCCTGTCCAGGTCCCCGTGGATGGCATCCCTTCCTTACATTGAATCAACTGCACCATCCAGCTTAGCATCATCAGCAAACTTGCTAAGGGTACACGCAATCTCACAATCTATATTACTGATAAAGATGTTGAAGAGCACCAGTCTCAAGACAAACACCTGGAGGACAGCACTTGTGACTAGCCTTCACCCAGACATTGAGCCATTGACAACAACCCTCTGGCTATGACCATCCAGCCAATTCTTTATCCACCGAATAGTTCACCCTTCAAATCCATATTTCTCCAATTTAGAGATAAGGATGTGGTGAGAACCATGTCAAAGGCCTTGCACAAGTCCAGGTAGACAACATCAGTTGTCCTTCCTTGGTCCACCAAACTCATCACTCCATCATAGAAGGCCACCAGATTGATCAGGCAAGATCTGCCCTTGGTGAAGTTGTGATGGCTGTGTTAGATCACCTCATCTCATATGTACCTTAATCTCTCTTTCAGGAGGATCTGCTCCACAATCATCCTAGGCACAGATATGAGGCTCACCAGCCTGTAGTTCCCCAGGTCTTCCTTTTTCAAAAATGGGAGTGACGNGCCTGTAGTTCCCCAGGTCTTCCTTTTTCAAAAATGGGAGTGACGTTTTCCTTTTTCCAGTCTCTGGGGACTTCGCCTGATAGCCATGACTTTTCAAATATTATGGAGAGCAGCTCAGCAACCACATTGACCAGTTCCCTCAGAATCCTGGGATGCTTATCATCTTCTTGGCCTATCTCTTGCGTCCAGTATATCTAAAGAAACCCCTCTTGTTTTTTTTTTTACATCTAGTACCTAGCTTGATTCCATCTGCACCTTGGCTTTTCCTGATCCCATCCCTGCACATCCAGACAGCACGTCTACGTTCTTCTCAGGCCCCCTATCCCTGCTTCCACTGTTTATACTTTCTTCTTTTTCCCCTCAGTCTGATCAGCAAGTTCTTGCTGAGCCATGCTGATTTCCTGCCTCCTCTACCTGATTTCTTATTCTGGGGGGATGGAGAGCTTTTGTGCTCTCATAAAGGTGTCTTTAAAGTGCTGCCAGATCTGTTCCATTTCTTTATCCCTGAGGACAGTTTCCCAGGAGATCTCATCTAACAGTGGTAGTAAGCAACTGATTTGTGTATCAGTTGTTTTGTAAGTATATATTATCGTAATTACTGTTATTTCTCTCTTCCTTTTCTGTCCTAGTAAGTAGTTCTTATCTCAACCTCCAAGTTCTACCTCTTTTGCTGATTCTCAAACAAATGAGAGACATATCTTTCCATCCTTTGGAAGAAGTGTTGCCAATGATCTCTAAAACAAATCCTATTTAATTTCTTTACTAAGATACACAAAGAGAATCACAAAACAGAACATTCCTGCAGTAATAGAAGACACAGTGAGAAATAAGGAGTGGACAATGGGGAAGCCTGAGGGAATTAAGGAAACCGTACACGTTATGGCCATCAAAACAGGGTCAAACTCATCAAAATCATGATATTTCCATTAAAAATAAATAAAAAGGAAGTTCTTGCAGGAATTAGAATTAACTTACATAGTTGTACCAAAAGGCCCAAACTCATGCAACTATACTGTTGTCTCATCTAGAGCTCCCCTTTGGAGCTGGGAACTCCGCTTTACATTTCAATTCTTTCTCAAGCTCATTCCTTCCTGAGCTCTTTCTCCCTTGTACAGCTTCCTTTCCATTCTCCTTACCAATGTACTGCTTCTGCTTGAACAATCTCACCCTTATATAAGCTTAGGGAGACCACGCCTCCTCCCCTTCCAACTCCCCCCCCTTTCCATCTTCACTCTCCTCCCCCTTCCTGTCCCAGAGGAGGGCAGGTGCAAGCAATCTGCCTGTGTTCCTCAGGCCAGCCACATCCCTCTGCTCAATCATCAGTTCATGCTGTGATCAGCTATTTCCCTACAGCAGTAATGAATGAATATTCATTCAGTCTTTTCAACCCTCAGAGAAGTTGCAGGCTGATCTTCAGCTAAATTGAAGCTTATTCTGAAGTTTGGGTTTGTCTTGCATTTCTGTGTTTGTTCAGAAATTTGATATTTATAAATATGTCTCTGCTATCTACAGTGACATTAAAAATTGAGTCCATTAATAATATTAACTACTTGTCTTATTTTATTAACTTGGCAAGAGACTGAGAAATAATATAAATTTCAGAGACATTTTAAGTGACTAACAGAACAGAATTTAGTAAGCTTGAGTCACACAGTAAAACTACATATGCTACTGTAGTATCACCTGAAGATCAGTCAACTAGTAAAGCTGCTCTAAGACGGAAGTCACCATGTGAACACAAAAAAAGGAAAAATGATTACGTGAAGTAAGTGAACATATTGGATGTGACTTCAAAGGCATTTCACATAGATTCATGGTAAGATATCTGTTTCACAGACCGACTTAGAAAACATGACTAGAATGATTGACTGCCTTGGAAAACACAAAACAGTATGCAATAAAAATGGGAGAATAATCAGAATTATGCAGGAAACAAGAAAGAAGGAAGTAGATTCTGTGCCAAATATTATATGCTGATACTTTGAGAAGAACAAAGGAAAACATTGACTTCTGAAAAGCTGAGGTTTGCTAATACATGTTTAAAACTAAGCATACTTAAAAAAATAAAAATGAAAAACAAAACTGGTTAAAAGCTTAAAAATAAATCCTAAATTAAAAATAAAACTGTCTACTTCAAGACAACTGCTGAGCAATATTTGTCAAATCCCAGGTAGTTCTCTACAAGTAAATGGAGATAATTCCGTAAATGCTCTGCAAAATGAAAAAGAGTCTTGAGACTATATTACTTCAAAGCTTCATTTCATTTTGTTTGCTCAAGATTTTTTCTGCACTGTATGAATGATCCAGATTGCCAAAATAAACAACTGTCTTAAAGGCACTGAACAAAATAGATGTAATTGCTTCTGAAATCTAGTATGGATTAGGAAGAAAAATAAAAATGTAAATAATCAAAGATGAAGCAATAGTGAAGCAAAATTAATGCAGACAGTTTCTTAAGTAGTATACAGAAAAGGACTCTGGAGATAACAATTAAGTAAAATAAGTATATCTGCTTTATGGTTAATAAATTGTGTCCAACTTGTGCCAACTCACAGAGAACAGGGAATTCAGGACTAATAAACGTGAGAGAATAAAACACAGCAGAAAAGATTTAGGCTGTGTGAGTTCTCTGGTGGAGCTGAAATCTCCAGCAAGAAGAACTATAGGAAGAACTATAGCATTTACACTAGAAAGGCTGAGCATGCAAAAAGCAGCAGATAAGTAGATCTTCTATTGTAGTCCAGGTAAGTATAAATGTTGCTAATATTACTGAAAGGCTGTATGCTGAACTGGCATGACAGCACAGGATCCTTGGTTTGAGTTTGCTTTAGCTTGTTTGAACAATGGGCCGTTGGGCAAGTGACCACTGCCTCAGCTGAAGATCTGTGACCTCATTCTGACCTATGGTCAGGATGGGATCTAAAGCCTGAGCAAAGGAGGTGGCTGGGACACAACAGTCACCCTTTCCTTCAGCTGAGGCCACGGATGCTCTAGCACAACTGTCATATTTGAGCTGGACACCAAAGAGAAGGAAATCATTGAAAAACTTATAAATATATTCAAGAAGTCTCCAAGAGTGATCAGGAAAAATCTTGTTCTGTGAAGATTATGAGCCTCCCACTGAGGACCTCAGGAGTGATTTTGAAAACTTGTTGCAATCCTCCTCTTTTCTGCTTGAAGAAGACTGAATCTGTCAGCTTTAGGGTCTAAAAGGATATTGAAAAGATAAGGTGAGAATAATAGAAGAGAAATGGTGTAGATGCTGTAAAAGAGGGGAAGGTAACTAGGTTTAGTTTTTTATTAATAATCATGGTATTATTATTAATGGGTCTTTTCTGTATAATTGGACAACGTAGACTGCTAAAATAACTATTGGTCTAATAGAACTTCTTTGCTTCATTTTTATGTTCTTTTTTCCATAACAAGATTTTAAATGTAACTTTACTTTCCATGTTGGAAAGCTAAAACTCGAGAAGAATAGGGAGCAGAATGTGGTTGATAGAGAGATGCTTAAGAGTGTTAAGAATAATACAAACATATATAGTCCTTAAATTGTTTACAGCTGCTAATGGTAGCTCAGGGAGACTTTTGAAGATTTTAATGACTGTAAGGGGCTACAAAGAAGAGTGTGTTAGTGGTAAGGAAGAAGAGTCAGGAATGGACAGTTTGATAAAAACATTTATAAAGCATTACTTATGGTAGTACAAAATATGTCATTGTCTGATCAGCTGAAATTAAATAAAGAAAACTTCAGAGTAAACTTCAGGATAGAGTATTGCTGCCATATATGTATTTAGTTTGCAGAATAGTAATCTAATTGGTTGTTTTCTCTTCCTGCCACATTCTTCTATATTCTGCTTCTTTAATCTTGATTCTTTGATCTTCTAGTCAAGTCAATATTTTTTTGTCAATATGCCTTTTTTCTTGTAGATATCTAAGATAACTACCTAACACCGCAGTGATGAAAGATCAAATTAAAAAGAGCAGCTCTATTCTTAAACACTTCATAGTCCTTCAGAAGAGATGGTCTTGAAACTGCTAACCCCCTCATAAAACTAACATCCATTTATGTAACAACAGCAAATGCTTTTTACTGGATTTGTTTTCCACAGCTTCTGTTTCATTTTACTGAGGAGAAACTATGGTAGTTTTAGATAATTAATTAGATATATTCCAAAGAATTTGGAACTAGGTCTTTCTAAATTCACTTCTCAGATGTTTGGGTTTTGTGCTACAAAAAAAAAAAAAAATAGTTAACAGTGAAAATAATCTTCAGAGGATTTAATTTTTCAGTCTGTGTTCATATTTGTTTCTTTCCTAATGTAGTAATTGAATAGAGAGCAGTTAATTCATTCTGCAGCTGAGAATGAGATATTATGGTGGGGACATTTCTTGAAACACAGAAGCCAATTTTCCATTTCAGTACTGTAAACAGTGGTGCTGTCTATTTGGCATTTAATGTGTATAGTAAACCTTAAAAGCCAGTAGATAAATTTTTCATTTCTTCCTGTTCCATGCTCACCTTTAACTTTGTGCTGGTCTCCAGTCAGGGAAGTTTGGTTGAGAGAGTGACTTTTTCAGTCATAATTTCTTTCAGCATGATTTCTCTACCCTTTCTCTATCATATGATTTCCATATTAAAAGATATGACTAAAACTAGTTAACTATAATAAACTGATGCTGTTCTTAGCCATAACTAATCTCTTTTCCATTAATTAATTTTTAATTTATTCTTTCCAGTTTATTTTAAACATTTTTTATTCTTACTTTTTCGTGCATATTCTCTTGAATCTCAGTGTCACAGAACATCATCCTTCACAGGAAGTCTACAAACCGTTTTGTCACTGTTCCCCTTCCTCCGAAGGCTTCATTCTTTCTTCAAGTTACAATTTAAAACATGGTTCTCCAGCTGGTTATGTTTGCAAAACATAATTATATCATAATTATATTGCTTTTCTCTTTTTTTTTT
>WBMW01001881.1:19276-37303 GCA_013396635.1 Penelope pileata | reverse complement strand
TTTTTTTTTTTTTGAGAAATAAGGGCTAGTTATCCAACAGTTTACTTATATTTTATGTACATCTACATACTTCTTCTGCTGACTAAATTAAGGGTAGAAACTATTAATTTTGTTACAACCCTCTAATAAAGTCAGGAAAATACAGTTAAGTAATTCTTAAATAACTTTATATTTCAATCTGAGATCATAGAACATTGACATCTGAAGATCATCACAAAACATCAAAAAAATGCACTGCAATTCATATGACCCATTTTAGACTTATATTTCCAAAGCATAAATCTATCATGGAGATTCTTATCAGGTATAAAGGAATGAGAACAAAAATACTACCTGATTATAATGAAATATGTATGAAATACGTCACTCAATTATATTTGAAAAGTTATAGTGGTCAGGTGAAGTCCCTGGTGACTGGAGAAGAGCTAATATCACATCCATTTTTTAGAAGGGTAGAAAAGACGATCCAGGGAACTATTAACCTGTCAGCCTCAGCTCTGTGCCAGGGAAGATCGTGGAGCAGCTAAGGTATGCGGAAGAGAGGGAGGTGATACAGAACAACTAGCATGGCTTCACTAAGGGTAAGTCCTGCCTCATCAACCTCGTGGCCTTCTATGATGGTGTAGCTGCATCAATGGACAAAGGAATAGCCACTGATGTAATCTGGATTTCAGCAAAGCCTTTGACACAGTCTCCTACAACATCCTTCTCTCCAAACTGGAGAGATATGGATTTGATGAGTAGACTGTTCGATGGATGAGGAACTGGCTGCAGGGTTTAACCCAGAGAGTGGCGGTCAATGGCTCAATGTCTGGATGGAGATGGGTGATGAGTGGTGTCCCTCATGGGTCAGCGCTGAAACCAATACTCTTTAGTATTTTCATCAATGACACCGATAGTGCGATTGAGTGCATCCTCAGCAAGTTTAGAGGGGATACCAAGCTGTGCAGTGTAGTTGACACACCTGAGGGATGGGATGCTATCCAAAGAAACTTAAANCTAGCATGGCTTCACTAAGGGTAAGTCCTGCCTCATCAACCTCGTGGCCTTCTATGATGGTGTAGCTGCATCAATGGACAAAGGAATAGCCACTGATGTAATCTGGATTTCAGCAAAGCCTTTGACACAGTCTCCTACAACATCCTTCTCTCCAAACTGGAGAGATATGGATTTGATGAGTAGACTGTTCGATGGATGAGGAACTGGCTGCAGGGTTTAACCCAGAGAGTGGCGGTCACTGGCTCAATGTCTGGATGGAGATGGGGGATGAGTGGTGTCCCTCATGGGTCAGCGCTGAAACCAATACTCTTTAGTATTTTCATCAATGACACCGATAGTGCGATTGAGTGCATCCTCAGCAAGTTTAGAGGGGATACCAAGCTGTGCAGTGTAGTTGACACACCTGAGGGATGGGATGCTATCCAAAGAAACTTAAACTAGCAGNGGAACTTGAACATTCACAAATCTATGGGTCCCAATGGGTTCAACAAATCCAAATGCAAGGTCTTGCACATGGGCCGTGGCACCCCCTGCTATCAATACAAGCTGGGGGATGAAAGGATAGAGCACAGCCCTGCTGAAAAGGACTTGGGGTACTGATGGATGGCAAGCTGGACATGAGCAAGCAATGTGCCCTCACAGCTCACAAAGCCAACCATATCCTGGGCTGCATCAAAAGAAGCATGGCCAGCAGGGCGAGGGAGATGATCCTGCTCCTCTACTCTGCGCTAGTGAGACCTCACCTGGAATACTGTTTCCGGGTGTGGAGTTCTCAGCACAGGGGAGACATGGACCTGTTGGAACACATCCAGAGGAGGGCCACTAAAATGATCCAAGGGATGGAACATCTCCCTGTGAGGAAAGGCTGAGAGAGCTGGGGCTGTTCAGCCTAGACAAGAGGAGGCTCTGAGGTGACCTGACAGCAGCCTGTCAGTATCTAAAGTGAAGCTATAGGAAAGAAGGGAACAGACTCTTTAGCATGGTTTCTGGTGATAGGACAAGGGGAAATGGTTTCAAATTAAAAGAGAGGAGATTTAGGTTGGATTTAAGGAAAAAAATTTTTAAAGTAGGGGTGGTGAAGCACTGGAACAGATTGCCAAGAGATGTAGTAGAAGCCCCGCCCCTGGAGACATTCAAGGTCAAGCTGGACCAGCCTCTGAGCATCCTGATCTAGCTGTAGATGTCCCTGTACACTGCAGTGGAGTTGGACTAGATGACCTTTAAAGGTCGCTTCCAACTCTAAGGGTTCAAGGATTCTATAAATGCAGGATTTAAACTCCCCATGAGCTGTTGTTTGCTCATCTATTGTATTTAGACTCCTTCACCAATATTAATGTGCATTCTTTCATCTGGTAGAAAAACAAGGAAGAGAACAGAAATGTTGCTTTTTCATGTCAGTTTAGGATATTCTTGAGTTGGCTTTGTACATGATCAAAATCAAACTTGTAAAGTGTTTTTCATCTTCCAGAAGAATTTGACAGGTTTTGCTTTTAAGGATTCAGTTTCCAAGAGAAAAAAATATTGTAAACATAGTTCTCATGTTCAGTTTTGTTGTTTTACTTTCGTGTTGTTGTTTTGTTTGGGTTTATTTTTCAAAGTTTATTTATTTTATAGTTTTCAGTATGTTTCCCAGCATATTGGATGGGTCAGGAAATGACTAGGAGACGTGGAAATTGTCAATAATTTCTAGTCAATGTTCTTACAAGCTGCTAGGACTTCTCGCTATATCTTAAGGGTTGAGCATAAGTAGGCAGTAAAGGAAAGGACCAAGTTTGAGTGACAAAAGAGAATGGTTACAAGATTTCACTCACATGGCACACAGCTCCCATAAGTTCCCTGAGGGAAAAGAAAATATTTTTTTAGTAGTGTGCTTAGCATAACATAGTATTTGATTATTGACTGAAGTATGTATAAATATTGATATGAAGGAATAAAAATAAGTATTCGCCTTGAGATACTCCTATAATACAAAGAAAAAGAAAAACAATTGCTATAATAATTACTATAATCATGTTCTCAAGAAGGGAAAAATGCTTTAAGATGTGAAAGAACAAATGAAAGAATTTTCATGCTTCCAGAACATTTTTCATTTTTATTTCTTCTTGCTGCTATATAATCACTGTGTGGAGGACAAACCTGTAGAGTATAGAACTTGTATTCATGTAATACCTACATGAAAAAATTTAACTACATGCAGTTATGTAAAAAATATGTATATGAAGGAGTTCTAAGTTCTTCTTGACTCTCTGTCAAGAAATGAGTACTTTTTTTTCAATCTTAGTAAATTACCTTTGCTCTTGCTAGGCCTTCAGGAAGATCTTGGCTTATCTTTCTAGCTTTTTGATTTCACAGATTGACTAGCTATGAATTCAAGTTTAATATTTACAAAAAATGAATCTCAATGTTAGTAATTTCTCAGACTCATAATCAGGCTATCATCTTCTGGTCAGACTTTTCACTCATGTCAAACACCCAAGCTATGCCATTTTCATTATATCCCAACCTTTCCAATCCATTCAATGGAAAAAACTGTGGCCTAAGTTTTTATTCCCTTAGATCTCAATTATGCAGTCAATCTTGTTTATATCACTGAGAAATACATTTTTCTCTTGTTCATGTCCTTTCAAATTCGTTAACAGATCTCTCCCTGACTGTGACTTTTACACAAACTACCTCCCTCAGTGATGACAACAAATAGTTCCACAGTTTTCCATTAAATGAAGTATAAGCTGTTTACCTTCAGTCTCAAAGCTTTCTCCCCATGTTAATTATCATGTGATGTTTATTATCTTGAGGTCATGTCTTTTTGAAGTTTGGCACCTTAAAACTACAGACTCCAAAATAAATAAGTAAATAAATAAATAACAATCCTTTCTTGTTTCCAGGCTCTAGAAGAGCTTGATAAACATCTGCAAAGCTGTGTCATTACCCTTCTTCAAATCCATTCTTAATACCCTATGAAAACTCTACTGTTTGTCCATGGAAAACTTCATAATAGCTACACTGTCTATATGCTGTGACTACTGCCTATGAGGCAGGTATCAATGATATCTCAGTTTTCTTGTCTGATATGTATCCACTCTACTTTCCCTTCATAATTTATTTTGTAGTATGCTCTACAGATGCATTCAGCATCAGCAATTCACCTATTACTAAAAGACCTACTATTAAATCAGATTAATACATACTGTAAAAGGATTTGTTTACTTGTTTGCTCTAAATGACTGCCACAGGTATCCTTTAAAAATATGTTTCTGTTAGGGAGGGTCTTGGGCTCCTTAAAAATTGCAAATACTTACTAGAATACCCAGAACTTGGACCGAGAAATGTTTATGCTTCATTGCTGTATAGTGCTACCTACGCAGTAAGGTTGAACAGTCATGTTGGATGTGTCTTCAACTGTCACCTTACTTGAAAATTGAAAACAAGCAGGTAGAAATAACAGAGGCATGAAAAGCAGTAATTATTTATCTACAAAGTTTAGCTGTTATTTCACGTGCTTTAGGACTACAAATGCCATTTTTAGTAGTCTATTGCAAAAGATTAATTCTTTGAATGTTGAATAAATAAAAATCAATGAAAATGAAAGCAATGAAGAGCCAAGTATTGTGCTAAGAAGAAGCTTCTCTATTCCTTCTCCTAGTATAATACTTGAATTTCACACCTGTGTAGCTGACCACCACTGCCTTATTACTACACAGGGTCAGTTTATCCATCAGCTGCACCTAGGCCTAAAGCTTTCAGATAAGGAGAAAAACCCCAGCACCATCTTGTTGACCTAAAAGAATTCTAGCTTGTTGCTCATGGTTTTGAGCAAAGTTAATTTACAGATCCAGAAAAAAAATATGTATATTTATTAATTTATAGAGGTATTGAGGGTTGTTTGTGGGGGAAGAAGGGATAAGATTTATTTTGTTTAGTTTAAATTCACATTTATTCTTTCCTTTGTGTAGTTGTTCAGAAGAATCCAAGCATCTAAGTTTGGATAAGATTGATAGTTTATTAGGGATTTTAGATCACTGCAATGTATAACCCACTTTCAAGGCTGAATTTTTCAAAGACTTAATGGAAAGAGAGTGCTTAATGTTCTAATGCCCTTAGATATTTGGGATATGTCTGTCTTATTTTTCCATTCTTGAAAATTCGTAACTACAAGATCTGTTCAAACTATATTTCTAAGGCTTAAACTTTGTTACAGGTATCATATTTTGGCATTAGAAACTGAAATCTATTACTGACTCAAATATTTAAAGGTTAACCATGGCTAGGAATTTCAAATCATGATTAGATTAAGCTGGTTACGCTTCTGGCACATTGTTGAATGACACAATCCTATTTAGTAGTTTGTATTGAATGGCTTGACCTTTCAGTAGGTAAGATATCGACCTGCCACAGGTCTCCACACAAGACTTGTGAACTGCCTAATTTCTATTTAAGTCTTTGACTAAGATTTCTGTCCCTGTCCCAAGAGATAAATTTCATTCTTGTTGAATACACAGAAAGCTTTTCCTTAGTCCTCTGGAAGTGAAGGACATGACAAAAGAGAACTTTCTGTACAAAGACTAGAGTCGCTAACATTCTTCTCTTTTATTTCTTTAGAACTGGATACTCTTCCTTCTGTGAGTATAAGTGAGAGCAATCAAAGCAAATAGTATTTCTTTCTCTCCCTTTCAGTCTTAATAGCTAAATCATGGGTGTCCAACCTTCTGGCTTGCCTGGGCCACATTGAGTGAAGAGAAATTATCTTGAGCCACGTAATAATACATATAATATAGTTAATGTATATAGATAGCAAAACTAATTTTTTTTATTTTTTTTAATTAAATCATAAAGAGGGAAACAGAAGAAACCCATAAAACTAGTGGGATATTTGACCCTGTTTTTGTGAAACTAATGCATCAATGCCTTGTTCAAAGGAAGTGGTTGCAATTCTTAGTGAGTTTTCACAGTGTTTGTCAGAGATTTTTGATGAAATTTTACTCTTCCTGTGATTCACCCTTGAAAACAGTTGTTCACAAATGTGTGTTCTGACAAAAAGCAATTATGTGAATAAGGCATGATTGTGAATATTTGTGATGTTTCTCTCTGGTGAGATAGGTCTTATAAAAGTCTAGTAGAGAGACATTTTTCTTTGAGTTGAATATTGCAACTCTATGCATTCCAATTGAAAATTTGCAGGTAATGTATTTATGTTGACTGAAAATGGAGTCACAAATATACCAAAAAATTGATGATTCTTTTGGCAATCTTGAAACCTATTCTCAAATTCCTTTATCAAAACAGAAAGTATGGCTGTATGTTTTTCACTGTTCACAGGACTGTGTTTAGCCAATGTATCAAAATGCATAAAATTATTTGCATAACTTTGGTTAGCACTGCACAGTTCCTTCCTCTTGTCCTGGCTTCAGCTCAGACAGTGCTCGGTGCTGAGTGATGGGTACAGGTTCAAGGCTGTGGTGGGCTGGGCTGGGCCACTGCTCACATGTTGCTTCAGCAGCTGGGGGCAGGCCACATTGCAAGCTCTGTCGGTCTGTGGGTTGGACATGCCTCTAAATTATCTTATGGTGCTTTATTTGGTTTATCTATTCCTAGCAGAAAGCAGCTCAATAAAGTTGATGGAGATGCTGAGCTTTGAAACCTGCAGACTGGAAACAAAAAACGTGAAGAACAGACTTGTGTTTCCTCGGCCACGCCTCTTAGAAACAAACAAGCAAGAAAAAAAAGTAGAAGCGTTGTGTTCATGTGCCAGCAGTTTTGATTAAAAGAAAACATAGGTTTTAGATCAAAGCCTGCAGAAGGGTGAGGAATTTTCCAGCCAAACCAAATACATAAATCCATTCGTATTTAACATTCAAATTCCATTAATAATCAAGTAAATGCTTAAGAATTTTTTTTGAGAGGGATGGTGCTATAATTATCTCACCTATTCTTTCACTAGGATACAACCCGTTTCTATAGCCTATGTTTAGCACTTATTTATTTCATTTAGCTTGCCTTTTTCAAGGGACTATTTTCAAGAAAAATGTGTGTTTATGTATGTGTGTTAGAAGCCAGTCGTGCATTTACTGCAGTCATAGACCGTTGGGAACATGTTTTCAAGTGCAGGTGTTGCAGAAAGGCTATTGAGTTTACGAAATACACATCAGGACACAGAATGCATTCCAGGAATTAACATACTGTAGTACAGAAGGAAAGAAGGGAACTAATTGCCTCAGCGATATCCACAGCAGCAGGCGACAACAACAATGGCAGTATCAGCAGCAAAATAAAAGTTGGCTTTTTTTTTCATTGTTTATAAATGAGATCCAGCATATGGATAGCTAATTAAGGCTATTTCACTAGATCAGACGAAAGCTCTGCAAGCAATCACAAAAAAGGTTTCCTATGCATTATGGTTTATAGTCTTTTTAAAACAGCCATTAATACATCAAAAAGCACAGACGAATCTTTAAAGAAAAGTTTTACACCTGCAGGTTTTTCACAGGACTTTTTTTTTTCAAATGATCAGAATGACTTTCATTATTTAATGTACATTATTTAATGTACATTATTTAATGTATATTATTGTTCTGTTTTATTCTCATCCATTCTTCAGTTCTGAGCTTCCATTCTTCTCAGTTTCTGAAAAATCTGTCTACCACCTTCCATCTGTTGACTGAGTTGATGTGATTTCCTTTCAGCTCTTTTATAGTCAAGGGGCTCCATTAGGCCTATTTCCTCTTAGTTCACACATGCATCACAGCCTGCCCAATTTTTCCTTTCCTATTTTGATTGTAGGTTATGTCTTGTTCCTAACCAGACCCTCCTCATCCTTCCTTCTATTATTTCAGTCAGTTTCCTAGGTCCCCAGTTTAACAAATTCCAATGTTCCTTCCCTTGGTCTATGGCCATTATCTTTCTGAAAAATAATTATCATCCTCCCCACTTTTTGTATTTTTTCACTTCCAGTTTCTTTTCCCAGCTATCACAGAAGATTCTGAACCCTTGACACTTCCAAGCCCGAAGTGGTTGATTAATAAAAAGAGGTTTTATTGATTTATATACATGAAGACTTCAACGCTCATGTAGGTGCCTAGCTTTTATCACGTGTAGTCTCAGATTCATAAATGCTAAACTCAGACATATGTCACTAGAGACAATCATATTTCAAAATCAAAATTCCACACTGAGTGAAACAGGAAATTTCTCTTAAGAAATTATCTGCCATGAAATTTCAACTCCAGAGCATAAAGTAAGTTTGCTATCTAAAAGGACTTCTTTCAGGTTATAAAGATATTTTCAATAGCTTATACAGCTTATACCTTGTTACTGAAATGCGGAGAGAAATATTAATTATGGAAGACTATGAGATGTCATGCGTGAAATCATCATATGCTTTCAATAATTTCATTATACTTAAGTGTCATCCAGGAAAAGCGATATGTGCTATGTTACATGTATTAAATGTTCCAGATTTGTGGTTATTTTATTTCTAAAGGAGATAATGGATATATAACATGATACATAAGTGCAGCATTTTTAAAGGGAATTGAGAAGTGTGAGTTTTATTTGATGTACCCACATATTTAAAATGTGGACATTCTGAAATCACATACAATGAATTAATCATATCAATTAAATGTAAGGACTGAATAAGCAATATAATTAATGAATCTTTAATACCACAAGATACTGATATAGGAGAAAATACAGTTAGTTGAGAAGAAGATTAGAGGCAAAAGCTGTTAAATTTGTTTAAATATTAATTAATATAAAAATATAAATAAAACTTTTTATACATTATGTTCTCTAAAACTCCAGCAAATTATAGAGGAGTATTGAGTTATCAAATCAATCTTTGTATCAATTTCTCCTTAGTATACAGTGCTACTTTTTATTCTGACAGCTTGCCGTTCAGCTCACTGCAGGAGGTAGAGGAAAAATGCACTGATAAATGAAAAGTTTGACATTACATAGAGGCTTATGTTTAAAATCAGGTTAAAATTAGGATTCTACTGAGATTTGTTGTTTGAATGGCTGTATTGGAGTTCATGTTTTCAAGCATACTCATTCTCCAGAAATATCTATATTTCTGTTCTGAAGAAACAATTTATGAACTTGATTGATTTCCTCAGATGTTTTGCAGTGGAACTAATAATTTTAGAGTGGCAGAAAATGAGCTTTATTGTAATACTACTTCTCATCACTTCCCAAAGATACAGTTACATCTTTGTTCTAATTATATTAACACATTTTTGTTCTTTATTGTGTCTGAAAAATAAAAAGAAAAAACACGTTCAGCAAAAGTCGGTTCTCTCCAAACTCCATAGGGAGTTACATTTATAAAACTAATATACTTTTTGTTGTTTTATTGTTTTAGTTCTTTTCCAATTATAGTTCTTCTGACATGTTACAATCACTGAAGAAGGCAAGAACCTCAGAAGGCTGTCCTCTTCATCTGCTGCTGAATTAGTGAAGGTAGAACTTACGATTGCCACTGAAAAGGGGAGACATTTGGAATCAGCTGAAAGCTTGAGTGGTGAAATGAATGATAAGATTCTCAAGATTCTGGACATCATGAAGATTTTGCTTTAATAATTTTTTCCTTTAGAGACTGTTTCCTTTTCCTAGATAAGGAATAACATATAGAAAGATTCCTTATATCAAACCCAGGTGACATGTCAGAGTCTCACAAGAATTAGAGAACATCTCTGCCTCTGAAGTTGCAGACATTTAATCATTTCCTCACTATTCTGGGCAGCTGCACGCTGACCTCCTCACCATCACCTGCTTCTGGGCTGTCAACCCCAGTACTCCATGATACAACGGCTGCTTTGCATGCAGTTTTACTAAGAAGAAATGCCACTAACTGTGACAACAATCCTAATTAGATGTTGAAATACAATTGTAAAGATCTGTCACCAATGATTACTCATCTCTTTAATGGTTCGTTCACACAGAGCTCTGTTTCAGCTCTTTAGAAAATGGCCAATGTTATTATCATTCCCTCAGGGGCTTATCTAAGCACTCTGAAGGATTACTGTCCAATTTTCCTTATAAGCAAGGTCGCCAAAGTCATGAAACAGACACTTTTCAAGGGGAAAATAAAATGTCTTTACAGCAAGAATTTCAGCCGCAGGAGGCTGGGAACATTCACATACCTCTAGGCAATCTGTAACACAACAATTATAAGGAAAACATCCTCTTGAGAGGGAAAAAGATTTTAAGAGAATGAGACCAATAAGGGATAAGAAGTAAGAAAAGGATTAGATACAAGACAGGAAATAACACTTTTGAATCCCCAACTTTACTTTTCATATAACAAGATAAAATTACATCACTAGGCAAAGGTGGCATGACCCAGTTTCCACCAACACGAAAACTGTATTCTATAACAGACAAACCAACAGACAGACATTTGTGTTCATAAATAACTGCTACTAAATGCAACATTAACAGTTTTGTTAAAAACTAAAATAATCAGAACTATTTTTTTCAACATATATTTGCTTGCAAAATCTGCCGCCGTCCTTCAATGACTGAAAAATCTGTTTCATTCTGCTTACAAAAATGATTATTTAGCCTCAGTCAAACACCTACTCTAGAACTCTTAAACCAAGGCAAACCTTTATTCCAGCCAGTACTGTAACGCTTAGAGGATGAACAAGGTACTAATTTATCATCTATCCTCCTTTGCTAATAATAATGAGAACACCTGCAGACCTTCCATTCAATCTATGAACACTTGTTGAAGCATATCATCCAAATAATAAGCCAAATCTTACTGTTGCTGTCTGGAAGCCAATTCTTTTTGGTCAACAAGTGACACTAGGAGTACTGCCCATTAGAAATGAATATGCTTTCTCTCTTTTTTTTTTTCCTCCTTGGGTCCCTAACTTCGGCTTGCTCTTGAACTGTGAGTTATGGATTTCTGCTTTTAGCCTATTTGTGTATTTCATCCTGCGGAAGTTGCCATTAACATGGATAAGCACTGCCTGAGAATTGTTTTAGAATTTAGCACTGTAATCTAGCAGGGACTAGCATCTGACTGAGCAAGCACTCCTTTTGAAACTAGTGACAGAAGAAATTATTCAGAGCAATCAGTTAATGAGACAAATCTATGAAATCTTATTCCCCGTGGATAATGGAATAACTTAGAGATTATTTTTCGAAGTAATTGTGTTAGTAATAATAAGTAACAAATTGCTATACTGTTTAATCAGAAATTACTGGAAGAAAGAAGGAAGGAAGGAAATCTAGACAATCAAAAAAAAGCTCAAGATTTGTTGAAGAATTTTTATTTATTTATTTATTTTTCTGTGACTGATAATCATGTTTACGTACCAATGGATATTAACAGTGATCTGGAGCAATCAGCGGCAGTTGTTCTGGAAGATGTAAATAATGAATATAGATTAATAAATATATAAAATCCAAATTGTGGTTAACTTACCCAGAGATCAGCATTTTCTTACCTATAATAACTTAGGTAATGACATAAGAGATAAATCATTATGATACTTGATCAGGAAATAAATAAACAAGAAAACCTTGTAAAATCATAGAATCATAGAATGGCCTGGGTTAGAAGGGATCCCAAGGATCATCAGGTTCCAACCCCTCTGCCACAGGCAGGGCCACCAACCTCCAGATCTGGTACTAGATCAGGTTGTCCAGGGCCTCATCCAACCTGGCCTTGAGCACCTCCAGGGACGGGGCATCCACAGCCTCTCTGGGCAGCCGGTTCGAGCACGTCATCACTCTCTCAGTTAAGAACTTCCCCCCGATGTCTAAACTAAACCTTCCCTCCTTCAGCTGAAAACCATTCCCCCTTGTCCTATCACTGTCTACCTTTTTGAAAAGTTGTTTTCCCTCCTGGTTATAATCTCCTTTTAAATACTGGAAGGCTGCTATGAGGTTTGCTCCTGCTTCTCCTCGTGCCTGGCCTACCTGCTGCCTGAGACCTGATGATGCCTGCTTGCTGCTGCTCCCCTTGTGCTCTTGCTCCCTCGCTCCCACATGGGCCTGAAGATATTCCTGGACCTATGCAACAGCGTGGAATCCATGGTGGTGACGCTTTTTTACATGTAACCTTTGCTCTTACTTCCTATCTTTTACTGTCGCCTGCTTCCCCATCCCCGTCTCCCTCACTGACCAGAATTTCTATTAAACTGGTCGGACAACATTTGACCTCGTTTGTGTCTTAATCACACTCCGGCTGTGTTAAAGAATATCCCCTCACTCTGATAATTGGAGCAGGACAGAAGGCCGCTATGAGGTCCCCCCACAGCCNTTTGCTGTGTTGGACCTCATTAGGTTCACACGGGCCCACCTTTCGAGTTTATCAAGATCCCTCTGGATGGCATCCCTTCCTTCTAACGTGTCAACTGCACCACTCAGCTTGGTGTCGTCAGCAAACTTGCTTAGGGTGCATTCAATCCCACCATCGATGTCATTGATGAAGATATTGAAGAGAACTGGTCCCAAGACAGACCCCTGGGGGACACCGCTTGTTACCACCTCCACCTGGACATAGAGCCACTCACCACAACCCTCTGTCTACGGCCTTCCAACAAATTTCTTATCCACCAAATAGTCCACCCCTCAAATCCATATTTCTCCAATGTAGAGATAAGGATGTGGTGGGGAACCATTTCGAAGGCCTTGCACAAGTCCAGGTAGATGACATCATTCACCTTCCCTTTGTCCACCGATGCCGTCGCTCCATCGTAGAAGGCCACCAGATCGATCAGGCATGACCTTCCCTTGGTAAAGCCATGCTGGCTGTCGTGGATCACCCGCTCATCCTTCATGTGCCTTAGCACATCATCCAGGAGGATTTGTTCCATGATCTTCCCAGGCACAGAGGTGAGGCTCACTGGCCTGTAGTTTCCTGGGTCCTCCTTCCTCCCTTTCCTGTAAAGGGGAGTGACATTTCCCTTTTTCCAGTCACCAGGGACTTCGCCCGACAGCCACGACTTTTCAAATATGATGGGGAGTGGCTCAGCAACCACATCAGCCAACTCCTTCAGAACCCTGGGATGCATGCCATCCGGCCCCATAGACTTGTACACATTCAGTCTCATGAGGCGGTCTAGGACTTCCTCTGCCCTTTCATCCTCATTTCATCCTCATCCTCATAAGTCCTCCTGCTTAATGAGGCTCAGTAGAGCCTTCCTAATGTCTCTGACATGCGCCCCTGGAAGACAACAAACCTCTCTGGAGAGGTTATCTGGGTGGCAAATGGGAGCCTCCATACCCTCCAATAAGGAGTCTCCAGTTACTAGGACTCTCCTCCCTTTTTTGGTGGCATTGGTATTTATGCAGTGCCCCGACTGGCCCCGCTCCCTATGCTTGTTACTTCCTGTAACCTCGGTGTGCTTCTCAGGGCCTGGGTTCTGACTGCTTTCTAGACTGTCATCCCTTGCCAGCCTGAGATCCTCAAATCTATTACCCAGGGATACTGCAGGGGTTGGTGGCACTGTGGGTGTTGGGGGCAGACGCCTCCTTCTGCTCCGAGCAGAGATGAGGGTCCAACCTCCTTCATCTGGTGTGTTGTTGAGCCCCCTGTCCTGCAGGCGAGCATCTGGATTGGCTACTTCCCCTCTCAGGGGACTTAGGAGGGGACTGCCAGTCTGCAGGTGTAGGTTCACACCTCCTCCTGTCTGCCTCCCTCAGAGATTCCCAGAAGCCTCTCAGGCTGCAGATTTCCCACTGCAGCCCAGCCATCTGCACAAGCAGCTCATTGAGAAGAGCTCAAATAAACCAGGATGTAGGTGCTTTCCTAGACTCATTTGAAGAAATAGGAATTCAAAGACAACATATTCAGCCATCAGTATCTGATATCAGTTAAAAGCTCTCTAGTTCCAGACATGCAAGAAGTAAAATAGATAGAAATAGATAGTGGCATAGCAGAAAGTAACAACTGAGAAATTGAGGACATGTAAGCCTAGTGGCAGGTGAGATTGAAGTATTCTTTTCTAACCATCTAACATGATTGGTATCTACCCCCCCCAGTAGTTCATGTTATGTGAAAATATCAGTTTCTGTAATAGTATTGTCACATGGGAAGGTTGAAAATATTCTTGGAACAACATTCTTATGTTACTAGTTTAAAGATAGTGATTTGTTCAGAATATTGCCTACTATACAATATTCAGCAAATACCAGTGCATGGTAGGTTCTAAGGGGTTGCTAGGACTGAGCGTGATGAGAAATATTTTTCTGCACAGAACCAAACAATTTTAATTCAGCTCAATCAAATGCAAACAAAAGCATGAAGAAGATAACATGACCAAACCACCAGATTTTATTTCACAAAAAATCAAGCCATAAAGCTTGACTTTTGGTGAAATAATTCCACTTTATTTTTTGTTACATAAACAGCTCTTTCCACTAAATAAAAAGGAAAACACAATCATATTTTCTGAATTCTTGCTACAGAAGAAAAAGGCTGCAGCCTTTTTTCCTTTTTCATTGGCTGATATTTGTCGAATTTGACCTGCTTGTGATTTCATGATCCCAAATCCATGCCTTTACATAGTCCAAAAAGAATATATTGGTTAACATGCTAGAATATCTCTTTTAGTGATATTCTCTTCTTCATTAATTAAAGGCAGCTGAATGGCTTTCCTCTGGGGAACATTGCATAGTAGTAATTTAGTCATTACAAAAAAACCACTCTTTTTGAAGGAAAACAGAAAAAAAAAAAAGGAAAAAAATGTCTGATATAAATTATTTCATTATTAATGTATCACAGAATCACAGAATTGCAGGGGTTGGAAGGGACCCCAAGAGATCATCAAGTCCAACCCCCCTGCCAAAGCAGGTTCCCTACAGCAAGTTGCACAGGTAGGCGTCCAGGCGGGTCTTGAATACCTCCAGGGAAGGAGACTCCACAACCTTCCTGGACAGCCTGTTCCAATGTATGTTGGAATGTATGTTCTGTGGATATTTTTCTGTGAAATAACCTCAAAGGAATTGTGAAGAGAGATAAAACTTTACTTATGAAAACGTTGTGAAGAATAAGACAACACAAAATGAAAAGAAACACCTACTCTTACCTAGAAATCTCAATCAGAAATCCCTTAGGGTTGGGTTAACATATAGGGGATTCTGACCGGAGTGGCATGGACTGAAATATCTGAGGAGTATATCAGAGACTCAAATCTAAATGAAAAGAAGCAGGGAACAGGCTCTTTTCTTTTTAATAGCTGCTTGCCTCTCAGTTCAAGATATTCCAATCACACAATTTGTAAATCCAGTTGTTAGGACATGGAAATGTTGAGACTTCTGAAGCAGAAGTTACTTAGCCATCTGACAGGCAGGAATGCATGCTGCAAAATCAAGATCCTCCATTTCATTCTGTTATATAAAACAAGTGAGCAGGGACACCTTGGCATGTAAAGTAAGAAGTTTTCAAAAAAAAGTTATATAATTTAGCAAGTATATGAGGAACAACTCATCCAATGACAGTTACAACAAAAGAATAATCCTGTAATGGCTCTTTGACAGTTTATTTTCCATGCATATGCTTAGGCAGTTTATTTTCTAAGCAGCTTAGCAGATGGGAGTTAAATAGGATGATGATTATAATTCAATATAAAATACATTTAAATAAAGTTGGGGATCTGACTTAAGCCCTTAAAAGTCAAAATACGTAAGTTAAGTCTTCAGCAACATCCTTAGGTCCGCTGCTATTCTTATTTTCTAAACATGGAACAGTCTCTTATCACACACTGCCACACTGCTGGACAATGCAGAATTGGTATAAGGCAAGGATTAGTTCCAGCAGCTCCGGAAGAACAAGATTCTACACTACAGGCAGTTTGACACAACCTTTACCAGGCTCTTTACCATTGTTTGTTTGTTTGTTTGTTTGTTTTTGTTTGTTTGTAGTTGAAATGTGAGCTTATGTTTTCACTTATTCTAATATCTATTCATTCATAACTACCTGACTCAACTTACCACTGTGTCTTGGTAGGTTGATATCTCAGCAAAATCCTATTATCTCTAATTTAGATAGGTAAGGAACAAAATGATTGTGTAGCTTGCTCAAGTTTACCCAAAACAGTCATTGCCACAGTACGGTGTTTTTCCAGTCTCTCGAAACCGAGGTAAACTCTTTCAGTCACTTTAAGACTTTGATGTTATCAAAAAAATATTGTTTCAAGGAATACATATAGGAACATGCCAATGGAGAATTTAAGGGAAAGGTAAAAAGAAACTTAATTCTACAGATGAAATGGTATTCCAGTTTATTATTTCATTTTCCTTAAATTTTACACTAGCAAGGCAAGAAACTGTCAAGGAAAGTGCAGCATCATATTGCAGTCACAGGAGCTAGAAGGTGGTCATCAGTGTCTTTGATGAATTGTTATACTGAATTGAGTATCTGCCACTGAAAATATTAATTTAGGGATGAAATGTCTCAGTCAGACATCCGAGACACCTGCAGACTACTATTACCCACTGCTACGATAGGAAAAATGTAAGCAAGTTTAATGCAGTGCATTAATGTTTGTTTGGCTTTTTTTTTAATAGATTTTTAATTGCTTAGTTAATTCAGGGCACGAATGCCTCTAAGTATGTGTTTCAGAGATAAAAGGATTGGGGAAGGCTTAAAAGTGGAATACAGCATATAGGTATGAGGAAGACTGGATTTTTTCAAATGCATGTAGAGTGTGTAGAATAAATCAGTATTTCCAAGACTGTGGACTACAAATAATAGTGCCTGAAAAATCAGTATCACATCCTTTGCCTGTCCATAGGATGAACATTCATGGAACATTCATTTAGATAAGTTAATGGGAGATTTGATAACTGTGTGGAAGAAAATTGCATTTTAAACACGGGAAGGAGGCTCAGGGAGCATTTGAGCTGCGTATTCTTAGAACTGAGAGTGCATACTGGTGAGATATCTATGTGCTTACTCTGGTCTTATCCTGCAGGGTTCCTTCTGAATATATGGCTAGATAGGCTACATGATGGCTTTGTGTCCATGAAGATGGATCCATAGATGGCTTCACGTCCATTTGATTTCTAATACACTGCTTTTTTCTTCTAAATCTTAACTTGGGGTGTTACAAAAAAACTAGACAAAACATAAAAGTACAAAATTACAAAAGGGACTAATACTTGCAGATCTCTTCCGAAGACCTTATGTAGGCCTGTATGCTATAGAGTTCTATTTTTTTTTCCAGAAAATTCTCGTGTATTGAATATTTTTGCCTCCCTGTCATTTTTTATGGCAGTATGTTGACTTGTAAAAATCTGTTTTATTATAAACTCAGACTACCATATCACAATGACATCTGTATATGAAACTGCTATATGAACTGTTAATAAAAGACAAATAATGCTATTCAGCATGAATAAATAAGGAATAAATAAAAGAAGTATAGAAAACACTGAACCACATGTACCTCACTGGTATCTTACTGTCCTTGTAGAATCCACTCACAACAATAGACCTTCCACAGATTATGCTTCTCAAATAATAAAATTAATAGCATCAAAACATCATAAGCCAAACCAAGAATATTCTCACTTTGAACAATATATTTTATCTGGTAAACAAATTGCATACAATTCTTCCACTTTACAGGATTACATTATAACTTCCTTTAAAGTCTTGCAAATTCCATTCCAGTAGTTGAATTATCATAGAATCATAGAATCATAGAATGGTTCAGGTTGGAAGGGACCTTAGAGATCATCTTGTTCCAACCCCCCTGCCATGGGCAAGGACACCTCCCACTGGACCAGGCTGCTTAAAGCCCCATCCAGCCTGGCTTTGAATACTTCCAGGGAGGGGGTATCAACGACTTCTCTGGGCAACATGTTCCAGTGTCTCACCACCCTCACAGTGAAGAATTTCCTCCTTATATCTAGTCTAAATCTTCCCTCTTCCAGTTTGTAACCATTACCCCTTGTCCTGTCATTATCTATCCTTGTAAAAAGCCCCTCCCCAGCTTTCCTGTAGGCCCCCTTCAGGTACTGGAAGGCTGCTATCAGGTCCCCCCGCAGCCTTCTCTTCTCCAGGCTGAA
>WBMW01001881.1:0-19252 GCA_013396635.1 Penelope pileata | reverse complement strand
TGGCATGGGCCCACCTCTCCAGCCTGCCCAGGTCCCTCTGGATGGCATCCCTTCCCTCTGGCGTGTCGACTACACCACACAGCTTGGCATCATCCGCAAACTTGCTGAGGGTGCATTCGATCCCACTGTCCATGTCACTGACAAAGATGTTAAACAGCACTGGTCCCAGTACCGATCCCTGAGGAACACCACTTGTCACTGGTCTCCATTCAGACACTGAGCCATTGACCGCCACTCTCTGAGTGCAGCCATCCAGCCAGTTCCTTATCCAGCGAGTGGTTCGTCCATCAAACCCATGTTCATCCAGTTTATCAACCAGGATGCCGTGCGGGACAGTGTCAAACGCCTTGCACAAGTCCAGGTAGATGACGTCGGTTGCTTTCCCTTTATCCACTGTTGCTGTGACTCCATCATAGAAGGCCATTATGTTAAACACAATTTGCTTTTCCCTGTTACTTCATTATTGCCGTAAGAAAAGATGGCTTTTTGTTTATGATATGGGCATGTCAGAAATTAGATGGCCTAAAGTTTTAAGCAAAACTGAAGACAGCTATTTAAATCTTCAGGTATAGATGATTTCCTATTTTAGACTTATTTCCTTCTATCTTTTGCTGAGTTCCTAAGGCTGAGTTCCTTCTCCCTCTCTCAGGTAGAAGTACTCTGGAGTAAAGTTAATATTTAAAAAGGTAGTTAGCTTAAAAGCTTATATGATTATTGTTGTGATAAGAGGCAGTCTTTAACACAAGACAATATGTTTTTTTGCTTTGATGTCATAAATTGAGACTACAGTCTCGGGCAGACATCCATTCTCTGATGCTGTTCACAGCCTTGGTTCCAGACTCCGCCCAGTCCCTACACTCCCATCACAGAAGGTGGCTGTGCTGCAAGCCTGGCCCTTGTTCATCCAGGTATCCCGTCCAATAAACCCTGCACACCTCAGGATTTAAGCAAAGGCCCTATTTTATACCACAAGGTACACTTAAGACTTTGCCTTTCCCTCAGTCAGGACACAGCTACTCTCTAAAGAAATGATTGCGAGGAGCAAAGGTGTGTCCCTTCTCTCAAAGATTGAACTGCTAGCACATAGGAGACATATACTTTTGCTTAACAACACATCATTCAAAAGAAAACACAAATGGAGAGCAAGAGGAGCTATGAAATGCTATCAACAATTAAATGGTAAAATGATTAAAATGTTAGGTACCAGCTTCAAAAGAGTTACAGAGAATGAATGTTACAGGTAACGGTTACAAGCAAGTTGCATGAGAGGGAGACAATGACAGTTTTGTTTCACTCTTTCCAGTTATTTAATATCTCTTACCTCCAGCAGAACATGAGATAGATCTTCCAATTACAGAAGTGTAATGTGAAGTTATCTTGAAGTCTAAGAACTGAAATAGTCGTAACTAATGTCAGCAAACATGGCTTAAAACCTCAACACCTTCCTTAAGATGCTTGAAATTAAACTTTGTCAGGCATACTCACCCAGATTGGAATGACTGGTCTCAGATAACTCAGTGAAGAGAGGCTTGCCAACAGCACCCAGTTCTACCTTTCCTGTCTCTCTTCCTTGCAGAATCATAGATATATGCAATGTAAATACAACAAAGTGTTCATTCCCTGGAACCAGAGCCTAAAAAAGCATACTGCAGTCAGTCAAGCTGGCTAATTGAGCTGCTAATTGAGCTCTTAAATGAAAACTAGCCATGTTAGCTCAGGAATACATCTGAGCATAGAAGTTTGCTTGCTCATTAAGCCAGATGAGGTGATGAAATGACGCAGCTATTCTTTGTCTGGGCCTCAGCATTAAAGAAAAATGCTGCTGTTTTGTTGATAAACCTAAGCAGAGTCTCCTTCCTCAGACATCTCTATGCCCTATTTCAGTGGTTGGTTTGTCAGCACTGAATCATTTGGGGATTTGAAGGAATTTTTACTCACAATTTAGATGTTATTTATGATGATTGCACCTTCATATATATTGTAAACTATGAAGTCCATACACAGGATGAGATGTATATAAGCATGATTTATATGTATTTTGTATGTATTATACACAGATGTCTATAGACATTCATATGTACAAATATATTTATCTTATAACATTTCTCAGGACCTGAAAAAAAGGACAAATATTTCATTCCACTGTAATTCAACTAAAAGTCTTACAGCAACCAGATTTAACCAACCAACCAACCAAGCTACTCTGAGGATATAAAACAAATATAATGGAAAAATGGATAGTGATTTCCAAGAAGAAACAATCAAACTTCGTGTGGAAAAATTAGGGAAATTGTATTCTTGGTGTAGACAGCACAAGGTGAATTCCTGGAGAAACAGAAAGTCTCTGAAATAATATTTTTTTATGTTGGTCTATCATAAGTAAGTCAGTTGTATAAATTTAGCTAAGGTTCAGACTAAAAGATGTTTTCTGTGAAGAAAACTATAGAACGATGTCTTGAGCTCCCATCTTGCGTTTCAGCATGAAGTGAAATAACGCTTGCTTTCTCTGGCCCCATCTTTCTTATTTCTCCTGATGCAGCCTGACAGCACTGTAATCTGTACCATTCTGTTTTTGGCACGTGTTCTGTGCTTCCCTTTCACAGATGTGTACTAGGGCTGCAGTTTTCTTCACTAGACAATATCTAGAAAGACCTCTGCTCAAGTTTGGTGTGGATCTAATACAACCATAGGAAGAAATTAGAAAGGACTTTCCTCAGAAGTGAAACTCTTTCACTGTCCTTAAACACAGAAGCAATATAAAATGTGTAACATATTTGAGAAGGGGTGAAAACTGTTTCTTTTGATATGATTCTTTAGGTATGTCTCATTTTTCACAACCTTGATACCATTTTCTTTTTCTTACTGAAATCCTTTCACATTTTTGAAGTGATTTTCATCCTAGCAGTCATAAGACCAAAACAATAAAAAATCTCCTTCATTCATGCAATTTTTAAAATTTTTTTCTCAAGAGCTTTTAGTAGATGTACATGTGCCTAAGAAAGCAAATCCTACTTCAGGATTTGTTTATTTATAAGAAAAAAAGAATTAGTTAGACCAGAACACTGTTGGAAATGATTGGATTTTTATTAGGTTGTCTCCATATGTTCTAGTCCTTGTTGTCAAAAAGTTGGGTTTTTTTATTAATTACAGAATCACAGAATTGTAGGGGTTGGAAGGGACCTCTAGAGATCATCGAGTCCAACTTCCCTGCTAAAGTAAGTTCTCTACAAAAGGTCACACAGTCATGTAGACGGCTCTTGAATAGCTCCAGCAAAGGAGACTCCACAGCCTCTCTGGGCAGCTTGTTCCAGTGCTCCATCACTATGACAGTAAAGTTCTTCCTTGTGTTAGTATGACACTTTCTGTGTTTCAGATTATTTACTATAATTATGATTATTTACTTTTTAAAAATATTTCAATCTTTTTTTAAAAATATTGTCTTAGAAAGCATGACAAAGAAGTTAGTTTGCTAAGATTAGAAAGTTTTGCAAAAACAATCAGATGTTTGACAACACTGTCCTTAAAAAATTAAATGTTTGACAACACTGTCCTTGTTCCCTTCACAGAATAATAAATTTCCTCCTTTGCAAGAGTAATCAGCCACTGAGATCATTGAATATCACAGGCTTTGGTTTCAGAAACACTGCTATCTCAAATAAAACCTCAATGTTAAATAGAAATTTCTTACTGAAAACAAAACATCAGTGCATGGTTCAGTTTCACTTATCAGCATACCCAATGACCTTACTTCATCTTTCACCTACAGCAACTTCTGACCAATGTTCCTCAAGTAGTAACAGTGTTTGTGTCAGCAGCCTGTACTATAACTGTTAACATCTCTGTTCACAGCCAGAGGACCCACCACAATCATGACTTCTACGAATTATAAGCCATACTAAATCCAACCAATGAGTTAATCTGAAGAAGAAAACCAGCCCAGAATTTTAAACTAGAAGATGAAGAAATGCTGATAAAATAATAAACCATTACTGAACAGCAAAAGCAGTTATTTCCAAAAATAGGAGTAATTTTTCTAGCAAATCATTCTGGAAGAGGGGGCAGGGTGTGTGTGTGGATGAGATGTTCTGGGAAAAAAAAAAAGAAATTCTTCACTGATTCAAAAAAATCTTTATTTCTAAATTAATCATTTTGTATATTGTAATTGCTGCCCTAACATCAATTCAGACACAAAAAATTTAAAGGATAAAACTAGGTATCTCTAAGGAAATTTTCCATTCATGGAGAATTGTGATTACATTTCATTTTTTCTCATTCTGGATAAAATTGGACTGCAGCATTTCAAGCCTAGACAACCTAGATCACTTCAGGCTTCACTTAACTTTCCTCTACCTTCACCTTGGTTTAAGTGAATACCTTTGAATATATGCTATCAAAAACATTACTATCCAGTTTTACAAAGCCTACAAGATGGAGACGTTCAGAGATTTAAAGAAATGTGGCTTGACAGAGTCAGAAGCTGCTCAGGAGTATATCTAGTGAGACCAAGGGAGCAGTCTAAAGTTTTGCGGTGAAAAAGAGTTTTCAGTTGCCTGCAGTTGAACTACTCAATTATATACTCAATATTGCAGAATATACAAGCAAGTATAGGCAAATAAATCAGAAGCTGGTGCTACGACCTTAATTTTTAAAGTACACACTATGTAAAATACACTGAGGAAAGGATTGCTGTTTTTCAGTGACACTGGTGCTGGTCACAAGACTCAGAATATCCTCACTGGGATTTTATGACCTCTTACATTATGTACAGCTCAATAGCTTTTCATTTTTTTCACTTCATTTAATGATTAGATCCCATCTACAAAATTAAATAGACAAATTTCAGGAGTATTCAGAACGAAAAACTCTCAAATTATTTTAAAGGGAATCTCTAATTTTTGAAAATGTTTTATCAGGAGCAGTAATTGGAAATTTTAAGTACTTCATTTACTCTCCTTTTTTTTCATAAGAGATTTAGTTTGTTGAAGCACTCTAATCAGGTGGTTTGGACAGTTAAATATCACCAAAATTGTTAAAAAATACATATTTTTCAGGAGGTATAAGAGCTGCATAGCATTTACAGTAACCGTGCCCAGTGTCATTAGCTGTCCCCTGTCTCAGTGGTAAAAAATATTAAATTTACTTATGTCAAGCAAATAAAAAGGAATAAAAAACTTGAAAAAGAATAAAAACTAAGAATACAGCAAGTAAGCTACACATGAACATAGAGATAAGATTACAGTATCATTTAACAATTTTGTCATTGTCTCAGTGCAGTTGTCTGGTCTTATTTCCAAATCATTACCATATTTATTCCTGCACTGCCCATTATGTTTTAAGGAAAATAAAAATAGGAAAGGAAAAATGCATATTTTATTATTCTGTCCAGATATGAGAAAATTATTTAACAGAAAACTAAATAAAAAAGAAAACAGCAATGCTTTCAAATTTCTGTTCAGATTATGTTCTGTAATAATGCATACAAGAGCTACTTCAAATTAAAGTAATAAAGAATAAAATATACATTCAAATCTTGTGAGATCATAGCAAAGAGTGAAAGTATTATGATTAACACTGCTGTTCAACAAGACTCGTAAGCCAGAATTTTTAACAGCAGGAGAGGTCTTACCCTTTCCTCCCCCTACTCCAACAGCTTTCTCCTACTACTACGAATCTCCTTCCTCTGACTGCCACTGCCCAGTATTGGCAGAGCTGCACAATGAGCTGAAATAGCAAAATAAGATATATTGAAAAATAACCTGTTGGAAACAGTTTTAACCCATATCTGTTCCCAGTGTATTGCATGGCTATTTGACAGCTCATATCATCACAAAGGAGATGTTATCCATGAAATATGTGGAAAGAAAGCTACTGAAAATGGAGAACAATTTATGCGCTTTGAGTAGTATCACAATAAGCTGCAGGTGACTGGAAAAATTAAAACTATATAACTGGAAGCATTATTATTGTGTTTTCTGCTGTACAAAACCCACTTTTCAAACTGTTCTTGATTGCTTCTGTTGGACTATGTACGCTTAGCATATGGTCATTTTAAATGCAATGAAAAGACAAAAAAGCATAGTTACTTGCTGAATTTTGAGTGCCTTCCAGGAACTAAAGTGGCTTGATAACATGGCAAAATCAAATCAGTTGCCCAAGCACAAATTTGCCTTGTCCATACAAATATTGATATGTATTTCACAAAATCATCTGAAATACACAGACTTATGAGTGAAATTGCCATTGTCCCTATAAGAGGAAACAGAACGAAGCATAATAGACAAGGTATAAATGAACAGACTGATACAAGAAAACTACTACTAGTATGTTCCACTGATCATTTTTTAAAGCAAAAATTATTAGAAAATATCCAGAAAATGTATCTGGTAATGAATAATGCAAACTGACTTGGCTCAATAAAAATAACACTTTTCAACAGATCTGAAGGAGAAGAAAATATATGCCAGAGTTTTGGTTTTTTTTTTTGGCATTTGATGGAACTGAAAAAGTAGACTAATTGAATCATGAAAAGGTGGATGACAATAAAAAGGACTGAACACAGTGTTGCCACTGAAATGTGAATTTTAAGAAAGAGAAGTAAAGACTAAAAATGCTAAGGTTTAATGTAAGGAAAAACACATTTTTGTTATGTTTTAGTTTTTTGAGGTTTTTGTGTGGAGACCAAAGAAAACACATCAGAAAAGATTGTTACAGAGACTTCTATCGGACCTGAAAACAAAGACATCATATCATGAATCTCCAGAATAGCCAATCTCCTTGTCCATCTCAGGTTGCCCTCAGGCTGTGAAAGAATCACCTAGAACTACTCCCAAGCTCCTGGATCCACCACTGTTCCTTGTCTGCACCCAGATCTCATGGGAAGTTCCTGGGAATGCACAAAGCCTCTCTCATCTCAAGATCCTTTTTGTGCAATAGAAGTTGATGGTTGTTTGAGGGGTGGAATATGTTTTTTTTTTGCAGATGACCTTTTTGACAATAATATTATAAAGATGTCCGCATGTTTCATGGGTCCTATAACTCATTCAATTATTATACAGGTATGTCGCCGCGCGCGCGCAAGTAATACAGAGGCCTCTAGTTGCGGTATATGCTTTCTTCCTTCTTCTTCCTTTATTCTTCTCTATTGCTAAGGCTAATAACACCTTTTATACTGTTACAGAAATGCTGGAAGATTCCACTAAAAGTTAAATCGGTAACATAGCATTAGATAATGTAGTCACAAGGCGGCACAGTATGTCTTACACAGTTTCCTTATTAGTACCATAGACAGACAGTCCATTCTTAGAACAACACAGTTAGCAAACAGCCATGTTTCACTTCTTCATTGCTCTTGTTTACTTCATCCATGGTCTGGTCACAAGCTTCAGGGTGTTCTTCTCCCGAGGCTTTTCTGTCCAGGGCTCTGTCTTAATTGAGCTTTCAGACCCCCACGGAGATCTGGGTCTTGCTTCCTCATTCTCCTTGTCCCCCACACAGGTAGGTATTTTTATCCTTTCATAACTGCCTCTTCAGAAAAACTTTTCCATTAAGTTTTAATAACTTTGGACTGATGCAATTATATGCACGTGCCAAAGAATGCTAAATTATATTTTTTATTCTGTATGCTTTGTTCTGTTTTTTCTCTACATCTTTGTATTTCTTTTTGTCTTTAAAAAGTATTATTTTTCCTAATGAGAATTGTAATTATTTCAATATACCTGAACATGGTATTTTTCTAAATATAAAATGACTATCAACTCTAAAAAATAAAAAATTTTAAAAAGCTTATGAGATTTTCTAAATACTGACTTTCTTAATCTAGCCTTTGTTGAAAATTTCATGCTATACAATGGAGCACCAGGACATAATTACATTTTCTACTCTGCTTTTCAGAAGACTTAGCTCTTGACTTCAATAATCACAGACATGCTACAAATCAAAATAAGATTATTTATTACCTTTCTTTCACTTTAAATTATTTAAAATCAATTTTAAAACACAAGTTTATTGTCCACAGAAAATCATTCCTTGATAGTAAGAAGACTGTTGTAATCCAAAATATTCTAAACTCCAAAGAATACTTTAAAACATGCATGCATGCATGTGTGCATGTACATGAATACACTAACAAAATATATAGAGATCAGTGAGATTTCTTTTGGACTCTGCAACTATCCATGTTTATAATATGACTTCCATGTGCTTTTTGTGTCCTGAGCTTTCATGCTGCATTCATATCAAATTCATAGTTTTGTACATACATAGACAGAAACTTTCTCTTTTATCAACTGAAGAGTTTTCAGTTTCAGGAGTCTCAAACCCGTGAAAAGCTTTAATACTGCCAAAATTTTTCTATAATCTCAGGAATTATATTTGCACAGAGACAAATGAGAGAAAATTTGTATAGGAGAAGAAGATATATCTTACAAAAAACCTTTAGGAGCTCTAAACTACTCTGTGTTAAAGAACTTAGGGACTGGGTGTAGGTGATAACTTGGTTATGTTCCAGCATATACAGATTCTCTGTGACTCTGATGGTTTCTGATCTTCACTTCATTCTGACCCCCATCAGTGCTTGTCAGGTTGGCTTCACTTTATCTCTTTGGCTGTCTTTGATGTAACAGCATGATATGATGCAGGTTAATTTTACGTTTGCTTTGAACGAAAATAGTATGGCATTGATCTGTCCTAAAAGATTTTCAGGCTTTTTCTCTGCCTGTCAATATTATGAAGTTTAGCATGACCAACACCTATGGGTCCACCTATTCCAACAGTTCTAAATTTATTCTTTATTTAGTACATTCCTTTTATTACTATATAACAAACAGTGTATGTGTATATTCTGTTCGATTGGATATGCTTTATTTGTTAACATAAGTAGAATTTAAAGCCTCTGAATTGCTTTTCCTATCAGTACATAATTAAAAGTTTTTTTTTTGTTGTTGCTTTTTTTTGTTTTGTTTTGTTTTGGCTTTTTTCAGAAAGAGAAATTTAGGAGAGTTGAAGGAATGAAAAGTGAATTTTCATAGAACCTAAGAACTGCCTGGGTTGGAAAGGACGTTACAGATTATCTAGTTCCAACGCTCCTGCTGTGGGCAGGGTTGCCACCTGCTGGATCATGTTTCTGAAATTTTAAGGTGAACTCAGAATAGCAGAGGTAAAAGGCCACACCAAAGAGAGAGAACAGGGGAAAGCTAATGACTTAGGTGAAATATTGCTGAAGGTCGCAGTGATCAAGAGCTTGAAGAAATTTAGCAATCTCTCAGGACTTTTGTGGTGAAAACATCAACAGTTATGGGAGCTACTGTTACCCGAGGACTGAGAAGAGCTGTAATCTTCATTAATCTGTAATTCTTTCGCCTTAGTGTTTTCAGCAAGCTTGTTCAAAAGAGTGTCATAGGAATTGACCCTTCTGTATCCACTTCATCAGCACTCCTACTGTACCTCAAGTCCAAATAGAAGGAGTTTCTCCTCTCACTTTCCTAGATTTAGACAGAAATATGTCAAGTATTAACTGATTTAACTAAAAACAAAATTAACTCGTATATTTGTGTATTTTAGATAGGAATCAAGTCCAAAATATTCAATACTGGGAGACAATTAAGGCTTTAATTAGGAATAAACCTGGAAAGGAATATGGGAGTCACACATTACTGATATTTTCAAAGTTCAAAGTTACATTTTCAGGGAGGTCTTTCTTCTACATTGGAGAAAAAGAACTATGCTAAAACATTTCTCTTACAGTAGGAGCCTTTTGTCAATTTGCTGAAGAAATTATGCTAAAAATACACAAAAGCAAGTTTTTCTTACTCTTCCACTTGTCTGAAAAACAGAACTAGACAGAATTAGATAAAAATGAAAGGAAACTTTCACCTGAGAAAATCACTGCCTTCCATTAAGGATTTCATCAGTGCACATTTTAGCAGATTAAAACAAAGCTTCTGTTAGCCAGGGGGACAAAGAGACTACATACTAATTATTCCTTTTGATCTTCACTTGCAGGAAGACATCTGACAACTGTCAGAGATAAAGCTTACAATTAGGCAGCTTTTTTAAATAATTAAGTACAGGAACTGGAGCTTTCCCTAGATTTGCCTTCTTTCTTCCATCTCCGGCCGTACTATTGACAAGCCAGCAGAAAAGACACATCCAGTCATTTTCCCCCATTGCTGACAAATAGCAAATTAAAAGTCTGTGAATGAAACTGTAGCCTACCTGAATCATTAAGGTGACTAAGTTGCCACCGTGCTATGCAGTTATTTAGTAGAAATTAATAATCAGTGACTTTTCTAATGATGCACTAAAGGAAAGTCACTTAATTTTTATTTCAGAAAAAAATCACAATCCACCTATTCAACCATTAAAGTCTCTCCTGAAGATATTTACAACTAAAAAAAAATAAAAGCATCATGAGCAAAAGCTGAAAGGAAAAAAACAAAAATGAAAACGCCAAAGGACTATAAAGACCTTGAGAAAGTGTTTTATTGCTCAGCAAACCCAAGCACGCGTAAGTATGGTTCTGCCTGTATTCATTATGTTTTGCATATACTCTGCAATTAATAAAACATTTAGCTTTTATCTTGGTAAAAAAGTTAATAAACACTAAAAGTTAAGTAATACCTATTTCAAGAGCTATCTTAATGAAAAAAGAGGACCTACAGAGGAAAGCCTGGATAATTCTATCACAGTGACTTCCTATGCTGAAGAGTACTTCCAGCAATGACCTTGGCTTCTGTTCCCCAGACTTACTGATGTCAACATAAATCAAGAATCATTGGATATCATAAAACCTAATTATATTCCAAAAAATATTGACTAACTTTTACAATACTTCTGTTTTAAATATATAGATTTTTTTTAAAAAAAAAATCTAACTACTAGAAACAGTTATACCACTGCATCTGCTTTAAAATTCTTATTTTTCAAAATACTCACTGCATTCTTCTTACAAAGAAGCCCACTTAAATAAGATATCCAGAAACATCCAGACACTTATGTTAATAATAAAAACAAAGAAACAGAAGAACAAATAGTGAACTTCTTGAAAGCTGCCTGTTGCATACTCTTGAAAGTAAAAATGGGATATATTGAACAGGAGGTTCCTTGTGAGTTACTGAATCAAATTCTTAATACAGCTGTGTGGTACACAGCTCTTCAAAACAGAATGCTGGGAGTGGTCATCACTTTTTTCTTCTTTAACCATTTTAACTTTGTAAACGTATGATTCTAATCAACACAGTTCTTTCACTAAAAAATTATGAAAAATGGGTTTGATACAAAACTAATTGAAATATTTGAACATTTCTGTCTATTTTGATTACATATTTTGGTTTTAGATCAGATACCTAAAGTATTTTCTTAGTTTGATGGTGTTGCAATATAACCCAAGTAATAATTTTAAAAGGTTTAAAATTGAATGTTATGCTTAAAGAGAAACAAATCTATATGAAACAATTCTTTCCTCTCCCCCATTTTTTTTAAGGACAAGTAAAGATGAATATCCATGAAACCATTACAATAAACTGACAGTAAGGAATCTCATTTAATCATGTGCTCTATATATGCTTATGCTTATTTTTCCTTTGGGGAAAAGGTACTGTTTGTTTAATTGTCTACTGTTCTGAGAAGACTATCCAAATCTTGACTTCTGATGAAGTTACTTTGGCTCAAATGATGTATAAGTCATGCCATTTAGCAATGCGTCTTTGCCACATTTCATTGCAATAACAAAAGACACAAGAAGTTGCTCCCAAGTAACAAAACTACTTTTCTTGCTGTCATAATGAATACTGAATATGATACAAGTTCTTCACTTCTGTACTGAGGGAAGGGACTGCTATATGTTTGCAAAATAACATTAAAAATCTTAATTCCAAGGCAGCAGACCCAACCATCCACTACAGAGATGCCCTATTTTTCACTTGCAAATATTAGTCCTATTTGAATACTTACTGTAAGAAAATGATAGTGGAAATTACATGAGAATTCATATTTGATTTCTTGAAGCTTGATTTCTCACAGAACTCCCTCAAGTAACGCTAATATTCTACATTTCCAAAACATTTGTCATGTTTTATGATGATTTCCCTGTGCACTGGTGCAAATGATACTGACTTCCTCATGTCTCACCTTTCTTCTCAAGATAGGGCAACCTCATCTATACCAACAGCTAGGAACAACCTTTTGCAGACAGTATATCATCAAAGAAAATACAGGTTGACACGGGCTGAAACGTTGCCAGAAACAGTCACATGCCACTTTGCATGCTTATGCTAGGTTTTTCTTCTAGTTCAGACATGAGCAGATCAACTATGTTTCAAGAACTGCATTTTATCGATGAATTATAATACAGTACTCCAATGCTCCAGTCTTGTGGGGTTTTTTTAATTGTCTATTTTTTCTTGGCTTGTCCTGGTGATTTATAACTTTCAGGGCTTTCAAAAAATCCCAGGCATCTTTTAAAAGTTATTTTCTCCCTAGAAAAAACACGGAGGGAAATGAATCATGGGAACTGTAGTGGCTTCCCTACTGCGCCCTGTGCATTCTCCCTTGAGCATATACTTCAAAGTCAAAATTTCATCACTCCTATGGTACATATTGTTCTTTGATTTATGCAAAAAATAAACCCCTCTCACACACAAAAGCAAGCATATTATCACCACCACTATATGTCTTCATGTTCCTAGGAGGTGGGAAGGAAAAAAAGATGTCAGTCAGAGGCTTCTGTGGTTAAGCAGCTCACAGGTTTTAGCTCAATGACATAAATCGCTTAACAATTTTGAAGAAGTTCCTTGGCTTTTTGTCACTGATTTTAAAGCGAAGACATGTAGTATTCTGGCAGCTTGAAGAAAAAATGAAATTTTCCTTAACAATCTTTGATTAAATAGTTTCATCATCCTTCAAAACCACGAGATTCTTTGCCCCAGGAAAAAAAAATATCTTAACACAGTAGATGTAAAAACTATTTGATATTTTGCTGCTTGCAGTGACTTTGCACTTTCTCCCAGGCACATCTTTAATTGTTTAAGAAGGATTATTAATTGTTATTCCAAACTTCTCAGCAATCCTAACAGCTTATTGATGAAATGTTATCTTATTGAGGCTCTAGACTTTGCTTTCATTTACTGTGTTATCACTATGGTTCATTCATAATATTCAATATCAATATCATGCCAACCTAATCAAATAATTATTGCCGTTTTAAAATCACTCTCCATACAAACAAAACATAGGATTCCCATCCTAAGTGTTTTAAAACAGTACAACAGCAACTTTGTGCATTTGCTCCTATCCCAAATTTAAGATTTGTTCATCATGTCGCTTCTTTCAAGCTTTATTTACTTCTCTTTGTACTTTGTGTTAGGGAAGACTGTCTGTCCACTCTGCTCTCTACCTGTCTACATACTTTTACAACTTCATATAGCTGGTGTGGTGCTGGCTGCATTCAGAGAGCCTTTTAAATGGCTGAAGGCAATACTAAGAAGTTTTACCACCACTGATGGTAAAACAGGAATAGGTCCAAACAAGATGCTACTTTGAAGGAAAATCTGTGCCTTAATTCCTAAGCACAGGCAGAGTACATTATACATCAGAGAGGTATTTATCCCTTATGTATTAAAAACATAAGCATTTATTATCTGGTTAATAATAATGCAAGGAATTTTTGTTGACCCTTTCCTTCCAGTTTTGATTTTTTCCTCACTCTTCACTGGATTTATTTTCAAACACTTTTCCTGTACAAATTAAAGCTTTGATTCAGTAAAACACAAATACTGAAGCAAAATATACACCCAATAGATTCCATCTAAAACCTATAAAGTAGTTAGAATTACTTCCACTATCTTCAGTGCTCAGCCTTTAAAATATTTTAATTGCAGCTAGGGTATATGGAGTTCAGCTTGAATCATGCAAAATATCATAAAAGAAGAACATGGCAAAAATAGAAATAAGTAATAGTACCACAGAAAATAATCAAAACAAAAATGCTTTAAGCAGAAGAAAAGATCTGTCCTTAACACTTAGAAAGTTAGAATATGAAGATATGTACTGTATGAAAAGCAAATCTGTGACTAATTAGCACCTTCACATCTCAGAGGAAAAGTGTGAGATGTTTATGATATATATGGTATACATACTGTTGTAATAAAAAGATGAAGAAACAGCAATGCAATAAAGAAAAGAATGTAAAAATCCACTAGATTAGACTTTTAAGACAAGATTAGAATTCTGTCTGTTTACACGACATACATTAGCAACAACATTGCTCTTGTTCAACTCTTGAGTTAAGTGTCCTGGAGCACTTACTATAGCAACTGAGAGGGAATTGCATCAGAATTGTCATGCAAACTATTTGTTTTTCAAATGGAATCTGAACATTTAATAGTTGAGATTAGGAATAAGAAAGTAGGATTTAAGATGTAATGATGATTTCTGAATATCTGGTACCTTGTGTTGGCACTTTTGATCATCAAAAATTACCACAAATATATAACTGTTTGAACTAATAAGAGAAACTTATTTCCTTAAGAATTTATGAACTGTTACCAGTTCCACATTCATCATCTGTCCAGTTCCTATAGGGATAAGTTTTTAAAAGATAAAAAAAAAAAAACAAAAATAGCTAAAGTACTTTTAAATCTATTAAAAATAATAAAAGAAATCTCTCAGTATAGGTATGCTCAGCTACCAAAGAAAATAGTTGGCTGAAAATATCCAAACCAAATTAAAACTTGAAGAATACAGTAAATTTGTTGTGCTACAATGGAACAGCTGAGTTGTGGGTCCTTTTAACATCTCCATCTTTTCTTTTTCAATCTCTTTAACCATTAATCCAATCAACAGTAAGAATGACAACAAAAGATAAAATACAGTGAAGGATTCCTGTTTTACCTTGAAAGTTGCCAAACTTCATGGAGATTCAGAAGAAATAACACATCTGAAAAGGATATATTTTTTTCTTCTAAAATGAATGATTTTTTTTTATATATCAGAGAGGTATTCATCCATTATGCATTAAAAAGATAAGCATTTATTATCTGGTTCATAAAATGTGAAGCCAACATCCGGAGCTTTCAAAATAATTGTACATGAATTTGATTAGCAGAATGTTATTAACACTGCAAGATGAAAAACAAACAGGGTGGAAATTTGCAGCATTTGGAGACATCATTATATTCTATTTTTGAGGAACAGAAGCAAACAAACCTTTGCTTAAGATTCTTATTATGCTCAGCTTACCAATATTATGCTAGCATATTCTCTGCAAATATACAACTTAACTGAAGTTTGCCAGAGGAATATGATATAGAACTCGCCACACTTGAATCACCTATTTCATTTGGATTTGCAGGAATTTCATATGTGGGATTCTCCCCCAACACAGAGGTCTTCCCTAATTGCCAGAGACTACAGATAAAAGATTTTGATACTGTTACATGTCTGTTTCAGTTAGTATCTGTCTCCTCTTGAAATATACGTGGGAAAATTCCTTCAGGTACTTATTGTTTGGAAGTATTCAAAGATGTCTCTTCTTTGAATGCTTATGCTGAATGTTTACTGGATGATATTCATGTGGTGGTCAGTAATTGTGATTGAAGGCTTTTATGGCAATTTTCCATTTCCTATTGTTAATCTAGAAAAATGAAAGGCAGGTTTTGGTGTTAGCAATTCAAAATTTAGTTGTTGTCAGCGTATGACAAATGTTCACATTGTTCTAATTTAGTTTAGATCAGGAAAATCAAAAATAAAAAGGCAGTGCTGCTGAAATAGATGAGTAAGTGAAATATTACAATTCAGTAAATATTTGCAAAAGCTCTCTTGCTGCATTTCCCTCTTTCATGCATTAATAATGGTACTGAACCATATGTCCATAATTTTTTATAATAACCTTCCAAAGCTAATCTACACTCCATGAATTTTGCACACGAACAAGCACAAATTGTCTTATTTTCTATCTGAGACAGAAGTTGCCTTTTCCATAGAGTCTCGTATGAGGTTCTAGATGATAAACAAGATGATAACATAGCAATTCTTTATTGCCTGGTAGTGTTGAACAGAGTCAAGAACATATCAGTCTCTCAGCTTCTTGTATTGCTCTATTGGCAAAGGGGTTGCTGGGAGCACAGGGAGCTGGGGGGGACAGGAACAGGGCAGCTGACCCAAACTGTCCAAAGAGATATTCCATACCATATGACATCATGCAAATACAAGGGAGGGGAGTTAGCCGGGGAGGGGCCACTGTGCAGGAACTGGCTGAGCATCAGTTGGTGGGTGGTGAACTCTTGCTTTGTGTACCATTTATTTTTGTACATATATATAATTATTATTATTTCTTTTACTTCCTCAGCTGTCTTAGTAAATTGCTTTGATCCCAACCCATGAATTCTACTGTATTTTCTACTGTATTTTCTCATAATTCTCTCTCCCATCCCACTTGGGGGCAGGTGGTGAGCAAACAACTTTGTGGAACTTAGCTATCTGCTGGGTCAAACCACAACATAAATGTATTCTTAATCTGATCTTAGAGCATGCATATTCCTTTGTGCTTGCAGCTAGTTTACATTGTTGCATACAAAGACAGAAGAAAGGCTATATGAAAATATGCTTTTGTTGAAATTTTCTGAAACCAAATTTTGTGTGTGTGTGTGCAACAGAGAAGTAAATATGCTTGACTTCCTTCGCCTTTCTTCATCTTCCTTCACCTCCTCACTTTTTCGAGGTTTCTGTTAGGCTGACTGTTTTCATGCCCAAAGCTATAACACTGCCCTGAGGGTACGATTCCAGCTACTTCTGAAACTCCTTCCAATTCTCCAGTAGAACAGTACTGTAGGAATAAAATAGCATTAAGATTTGAGACAATGAAAGATGCAAATATTCTGAAAACTTCAATACAGATTCTTCAACTGATATGGGAGAGCTTTTTTCTGTACCCAGTGATCCATCTGTAAATGGGATTCATAAAATGATCAACTGACAACAAACCATTTCAGGACTGATATTCAATTATGCAGTGTTTGAAATAGATTAGGAAAAAAGAAAGTATAATCTTTTGTTGTTATGCAGGTCAACTTTAAAAGAAAGAATAATAGACTGTTTTCCAGAAAACAAAAAATAAATATATTTGAATATCAAAAAATTAACAGGAAGTAGTTCAAAGCCAAAGGATTTCTCCATCAAACAACAAGTTTTTCTGAAAGTATCACATTTAAATGGTGATGATAATAAATATTTCAGCATCAGACTAATATATACTATATATGTAGATTCAAATTTCTTTTATATATATTCAATTTTCTAATATAATCACAAACACCCTCTTACTCTACATATATGAAGATAGCTTTCCACAGAACCTCAAGATCTGTGCCAAAGGGACACTGTAGATCTGTCAGAGTTCAGCATTCAGCTGAGGAAAAAGATTCATGGATATTCGTAATATTTCTTTTTGCATCTGTGTGCCTGTCATTTACTGTCAAGATACACTGTAAGGATAAATCTAAGGAGAGACCAACTGCTCCTTTAAGGCTATCTGGTCACACACACAGTAAGTGAATGTTAAACAATATCATAGACAGAATATATCACTATGCCATTGATCAATTCCAAAGTGCATTCACCTTCACTGCTATACCACATGAAGAGAAACAAAATGGACTTGAAATTCATATGAGATTCAGATAACTCAAAAATAGAGTAAAGATCCACTTCAAATACTCAAATTATCTGATGTGTGCATTAGGCTGCCAGATATGAAGAGACTCATATCCTCTCGGAGAGCTGACTGATGAAAGATGACTACCTGACAGATGACTACCCTGGCATCTAGAGCAGTACCAGGTGCCTATGTTTATTCTGAATCTCATCCATCATGTCTATAAAGCTGTGAAAACAGGAAGTAGGAAACAATTATTTGCAGCTTCTCAAATGTAAGATACAGACATTAGCAGGTATTGGATTTAAAAACAAATATTAACCAATACATTTTTGTACCTCGTGTGCATGTGTGTGTATGTGTTGTAGAACACACAGCTGCTGACTGAGATGTCTCCAAGTACACACTAGCTGTATGCACCCTCATCTTCACTGCGTGATCACTCTAAAAAATGTGAGTGGCACCATTAAGATGTGGCATTGCTACAGTAGTTTAGATAGTAAAAGCCTGAAGGATACATTATAAGAAAGAGAAGGAAAGGAATTTGATTACACTACCTTTGCATTTCCTACTGGGGATACTTGGACAGAAAAATTGAAGTGAGAACTTATCGGATTAATAATATTTTCTAAATTAACAGAAAAGTTCAGAACACTGAAGTTCAACTTGACAACTAGAAATATACAAGGGCTGTGACAAAAGTAATGTCTCCTATTTCATTATGTTAGCCCACAACATCAGAGGCGGATGTTGGTGGTATGGCAGTAGAGGTTGAACCTTCTCACCAGTATTCCACTACATTTTGTTGCCATGCAACAGATGGCAGCAGAGGGACAGTGTGACAAAATGGCATCTGATATGGAAGTGCATATGAAGCAAAGATGTGGAACTGAATTCCTCCATGCAGAAAAAATGGCACCCATTGACCCTCATCAACACTTGCTGAGTGTTTACGAAGACCAATTGGTGGATGTGAACACAGTGAAGTGGTGGGTGTTGTGTTTCAGTAGTGATGACAGTGACAATGGGTCACCTCTGCTGGTGCAAATTTTTACGAGCACAGCGTGAATGCTCTTGTTCATCACTGGGAAAAATGTTTAGCTACTGATTTTGAAAAATAGTGTTTTGTAGCTGAGAATTTGGTCCATCAAATGGTGTTATTGTGCTCTTTGTGTCTGACGTAGTTTCCATGGAAATAAATAGGAGGCATTATTTTCGGAGCAACCTATGTAAATAATCAATGGTCACCAATGTATGGTTACATCAATGTATTAATGAACTAATGAAAAGGCACTCCAATTGTTCTCAGATGACTAGCATAATTCCCAAGGAACTAGGTGATTAGATGTGAAGCCTCATGTTTCAAATGCAACTCAAGAATCTGAATCAGCAAATCAATATGAAGTTCACTTTTAAGTTGGTCTCTATTATCTTTAAAAATGCAACATTGGATGTTTTTGATGTATCTGTTAATTTAAGAATCTTGAGATTGAAAATACTGATCCTCTCAAAAAAGGACTGATACCTAACCAACACCACACCGTTAGTATGGAAGGAAAAGTAATAAAATCTATCAGATTCTCATCATGTTCTGGTTTCAGCAGG
>WBMW01001880.1:361206-457436 GCA_013396635.1 Penelope pileata | reverse complement strand
GCGGGCGTCGGTGGGATGGGGGAGATGGGTCTGTGGGCACGGCCGCTGCGTGTGTGACACCCGCGGCTGTTCTGCAGAGATGGAAAAGTGAGACTGTGGGGCGAGGGGAATAAAAAAGCAAACAACTCTGATTCTGAAAGAATAAAGATTTAACATTGCTGGGTGAAAAATGATTCACATCAGCCGAAAGAAAAATGTAGTTGGGCAGACAACCCCAGCTTTTGAGTAAGAGCCCCTTTGAGAGGTGTTTTTATTCAAGTCTCCCAAGGAATGCAATCAGTTACTCCGTCTTGTCTAAACTTCGACTGAATATATAATTTCATTTAGCTGCAGTAATTGGCTCCCGTTGCCTTCGTGCAGAGAGCCAGGAATGCTGCCAAAGATCCCTCCCATCTGGAGCCGGCAGCAGCAGCAGCCCAGCTCTCCGGGTCTGCTTCAGCCCCCTGGCTCTTGGCAAGCCCACCGGGATGGGGGGGGGTCCCACCAGCCCGCCCTGGGCTGCAGCTGGGAGGGGAGGTCCCCTCCAGCACCCTGTCCTTGGCCAAGGGCAGTGCGCTGCCCTGGGAAGACCTGGCTGCTGCACTTTGGTAGCTGTCAATGTGACATTGCTTTGCTGTGCTCCCAGGGCTCACACATGGGGTGCTCCTCCCTGTTTTACTCTGGAACATGGCAGCTGTTTTGCTAGGAGGGAGCATCAAGAGATCGGAGGTGGCCACAGACTTACACTGGCTTTGCTGAGGGCAACTGCCCTGGAAGGATAAACACAGCTTTGCCATGAAACAGTGGTCAACATTTCCAGGACCAGCAACACTCATTATTGTTTACATGAAGAAAAACTTGTTGCTGACATCAGCTTTGCTGCAATGACCATGACTCGGATCATGGTTTTACCTTCCCTGTGTACAAACATTTTGGGTTTTCAAAATCTTAGAAATGCCATTATTTCAGGAAAATGCATTGTGCCATTCTTTCTTTATGTGCTCACTACTTGTTTCTTTTGGGTTCAGTTGTTGCTAGCCTTGAATATTTAAGACAAATAGACTGCAATTGACTCGGCTGGGTAAAGAGAGCCTGCTACATTATTGAATCGACTGTCACGACATGGATATCTCTAATACGAGGGGGCTGGGCTTCATCTCACAGGATGATCTCTTCTCCCTTGACTTCCTGTGTCTTCACTGACTCATGGCAAGTTCAGTTATCTGCAGATATCATCATGATCTAGGCAAAGCTTCTATGTGTGGCAATGAACCATGGCCTTCTGAGCGGTTGTTTGTGTCTCTGCTGTGCACTGACACACTGATATTTGCCATCCTGAATCAAATCTTCATCCCACAAAGTTAGTGCAAATTTTTCCATTGACTTCAAGAGGCTTGGGATTCCATTCTGTAATTCTAAGCACCACAATGTCCTACAAAACAGTAAGTACTGTATACTCTTGTAACAAAGTCATTCCATACAAGCAGGTTCCGGGATTTGGAAAACAATGTATTACAGAACAAACCCACTGTTTGCCTCTGTCACAACACAGGATACTTTGATTCATCATTTAATATATATCATTTGGTGTTTTGATTACACCAAATTTGTTTTTTTGATCAGGAGCATTGATTACAATGCTCCTGATTTATACCTATGAATAAGGAAAAGACTTCACTATCCCTGTGTTGAAAGATCTTAAAAACAAGCACAGAAAACGTCGACAGCACAGAAGAGTCTCATCACTGACTATACACTTTATGACCTGTTTGGGATATCTAGCTCTCTGGCATGGAACGGAGATGGGATGGATTGCTGTTAATGATGAATCACTGCTCTGCTATTCCCTGCAGAAGTCAATTGTAAAACTACTAAGGGAATGGAGCTGGAGTCACAATGAATATCCTTCTCTTTGAGATTGCCTTAGCAACTAAGTAAATTCCACACTGTTCCTGTTGTAACTTTTATTTTTGCTGTTCCCTAAGCAATGCTATCCTCTGCTGACAGCATGGCTGAATAGCTAAGAAATGGCTTTATGTGCATCTTATAGGCAGATAAGATGGCTGATTAGAATCTGATCTGGATCTCACATATTGTTTTAGGCTACGTTTTTTAGAACAAAACATCTTGTACACAAATGCGTAAACAGGCTATTAAAATTACAGCTCTTCTGGTTTTGGCTTCCTTCCAGGATTTTACTGAAGGCAGTAGGTGATGCAGATTCAAATACTTAGTTTATAATATTCTGATTTAATTGGATTTAATTGGAAGCTTTGAGACTAAATAAGAGCTAGCTTTATTTTGTTCAGATATATTTGAGGTTTTATGGAAAACATAATTGTTTGACTGACTATCACAAGCACAACTCAAATTCATATATTTCTGACTCGCGCTGGTGTTTGGAGCCCCACACTTTCAGCTTCCCCCACAGACTGAGAGTGAACCATCTTGCGCATATATAGTAAGTGAATGCTGGTGTAAATTTAGGGTGATCAACCATGAAAGGTGTTCTGGGATTACACTGGATCATCAGGTTAGAGATCTTTTTGATCCTCCACAGAACGCAGACCAACAGAGTCCTCAGGTCAAGCACAAATCTTCTGCCTACGCTCGGACGTCACCACCCTTTGAGATGTTACGAAGCTTCATTCAAGTATTCCACTGACAGCAGATCCATTGCACTCCTTGGAAATTCATTATTTTAACTAACTACAAGTTTGAAAATGTCAGCATATTGCGCATGCATCTCACTTCAGTCCAGTTTCCGTTCCTTGGCTCCTACGACTATGAAGGCTGTGCTGCCCACTGGAGTAGCCACCAGCTAGGAGAAGCTTTCCTTCTCCAGCTGAATGTCATCGAACATGAAATGTGCCTTGCAGGGCCATGCACAGGCTGCATTCTCCTTCTCAGGAGTTCTCACGGCAGCTGCTGGACTGTGGATGGGCAGAGCACAGCTCCAGCAGCCAGCAAGAGCTGCTGCTTTCTGCATTCAAATTCAGGGACATCTAGTTCAGCTAAACAAATCCTAAATCTGCCTAGTTCCCTGTTGCCACTAAAAGGTGGCAAGAGTTTTTTACTTTGACTTTACTTTTAAAATGGATCAATTTTTTTTCTTATTTTAATGATAATAAAGAAAATAAAAGGATAGAAAGTCACAGAACCACAGACTGGCTGAGGTTGGCAGGGACCTCTGGGCCCATCTGGCACAACCCCTGCCCCAGCAGGGCCACCCAGAACAGGGTGCCCAGGCCCATGTCCATGCAGCTTTTGAAGATCTTCAAGAGGGACACTCCACAGCCTCTCTGGGCAGCCTGAGGGCAGTGTACAGTAAAGAAATACTTCCTGAAAGTCTTTTATAGGTTTGTGCTGACAATAAGGAGCTTTGGTGAAAAATAGAACTGATGTGAACAGCACTTTCTCCATTTTCAGTGCTGCTTTGCAATTTTTTGACTTCACCAGTTCATTGTTTGACCTTGTTTTTGAGATAATGTCTGTCTATTTTTCCTCTTTTGCCTAACTAAATGTGTACAAATTCTTCATGCAGAGCGTGTTTTCCCAGTTGGTTTCACTACAAACCTTTATGAGCATTCTGCTTATTATGTCCACTGGTTCAACTTTCAACTCATCGCTAGTGTTTAACAAAACAGTAATCATATCTTTGGAATAAACTCACAACAGAGAGTAAGAATTTCATTAACTATGCAATTTGTATCCAATCCTTGGAGCAGCTGCACATTGGCCATCTATGGAGGGCCCTGTGTAGAGTCCAGTGACAACCCACAGAAGTCCTCCTTCTTTATAATGTAGCCAGGAGCATGCTCTCTCCCTCTGACTTTATCAGAAAAGACTATCTGAGAAACAGACACGGCCTCAAGAGCATCATTTATTGCTAGGAAGGAAAGTTTCCAGCCAAGCCAGAGAAGAAGACAGTCTTGAAATTGGCCACGAACAGACCTGACACAAAGTACAAGGATGGCTGTTCACAGCTGTTACCAGGAGGAAGCTAACGTTATCACATGGAGCTATATAGCTTGTTGCAAGCTGGAGAGGGGACGTGCCTGGAGCTCTTGGAGGAGGTGAGGAGAAGTGAAGCTGTTGACAGAACTTTATGTAAAACTCCACACTGAGTAAGAAAGATCATGCTGGTGACTTTTTAAGAGGTTGGGTTTTTTACAAGGTAATCATTGCTTTAGTTTGTAGTTGACATAGTGCAGCAACATCTTGTGAAGTATCAGTGAAACTGTGTAGCTCTGCAGTGACTTGGCTTATCTACTTATACAGCAGAATAAAAATGTATGCTACCTGGAATCTCTGTGAGACTGCTCTATTTAGTATCTGATAAGTGTTTGGAGATTTCTAGATGAAGGTCACAACAGAGGAATTAATAAGTAAAATAGAAAATTGTTTGTAAAACAAGGTCATGGTTTCTAAACAATTTGGGCTTCTTTGAGATAATGACTACCAAATACATAACAATTTGATAGCCAACTTTTGGAGTGTTCTTTGTATTAATATAAATCATCAGCAGTATGCATGTACACAGTCCAAAAGCAGGTGAGTGTAACTTAATCTAAAGCAAACTGATATTTGTAAAAGTCTGTGCTATCAAAGAACAGATTGGCAGTAGGAACAGAACTGCAGTCACATGTAAGATTTGGTGTGATCAGTCATTGCAGAGACACTTAGCTCATACTTTGTCTCCAAAATCCCAGCTGTGACCTGAAGATGCAACTGTTTCTAAGACTCTGAGTACCCAAAATACTGGACACCTCCCATTTATTTCAGCTCTGGAGCCTGGACAAATTTTCTTATTCATGGAATGTATCATTGTTTCCTGAAGAAATGTCTTAAGAACATCCCATTTAAATGTGAGCTGTATATTCACACATCAAATGCAGTCAGAGAAACCAACACTTGTCTGCTAAGCCACATAGTCCACATTAAGTATTTGTTCTACTGCGCAAATATTGAATTCATCCAACCCATCAAAGTCAGCTAATACTGTTTGTAAAGCCACAACTACCATTATTCAAATATGTTTTAAATTGCCAGAAAACAATGACTTTAGAAACTTTCCTTTGAAGCTGACTAAAGAGACGGATACACTGAGGGTCTCTCCATATTCATGTCCCTTCACAAAGAAGGGCTTGTCCAGATGCTGGGGGAAAGCAAGTGGAAGCTTCTGAAAAGGGGATTCATCCCAAGAACAAAAAGCCCAACCTCTGCCCTTACCAGAGTGCCAGGAGGTTTGCCTGTTTTGTTTTGCTTTATTTCTTTTTTTAATCGCTCCTTCAACAGATGGGCAGCAGCCATACATCTCATCCGAAAAATTCACCAATGGAGTGGTCAGGCTTCCAGCAGCTCCTGGCAGGGCACAGACAAAAAGGCGTTTCCCTGACACAGGCCCTGCTCTTGAGGGAATTAGCTTTGACATTCAAATTCAAATGGTGTCATGGTCAAGCTCAAGCATCTACAGTTGGCGGTCCCAGCTGTCCACATACTGAGCACACACCTCATTAACAGCTAGAGTTCCGCTAGCACAGAGATTTACGCTGCCCCGGTGTTGCTACACCTCCCCTGTGCACACAAGGAGAGAGGTGGCGGGAAGGTGTGATGGGCAGGACGGCAGGACAGGACCTCCTCCTTTGAGCAGGAGCACAGCTTACATGGACCAGGAGATGCTGCTGTCCGACCCCATCCATCCGCACTGAAATGCACTGGTATGGAGTGCCTACCTTCAGCAAGACAACACCCTGCACAGACATGCAGCAGGGTGAGGAAGCCTTGTCGGGACGTTGTTAACTTTTGAAATGCGGTGCACAGCCTTTGTTCACCCAAACTTAATTGCTACATAAAGAACATTTTTATAGTTTAAAATTTTGTCTTCAAAGAAGTAAACAAGGAGAAAGGAAAAGGATCTAATTGGCTTTTACACTCGGATGTTCATGTGCTCGACACAATATATCACACAAATAGCAAATCAAAGCCAGTTCAGACTCAGCTTTTCTGCAGCTTTTTCCTCCCCTACCCTTCCAGGCTTACTAATTAATAGACACCAGATGTCATGTACTCTGCTACGATCATAAATCCAGGATGTGAAGAGGCTGATCTCCTCATTGCCCTGGGGCCTTGTGTGCAAATTGAATTTAAGCGTCACTATTGATTTGCTAACATTTTGTATCCCTCTGCCCTCTAACCTGGTGTAAATAACGATACAAAGGAGAATCAGGGTTCAGCCACACAAACACCTTCCCCTCTAACATTTTTTGCCAAATCTCCTTCTAAACAGCGATTGGCAATAAGTTTGATTCCAATAAAACACTTTGCAGACCTGACATGAATGTAGAGAAAATGATCGGAAACAAAAATTTGAATTCAGATCTTTATTATACAGGCCCAAAGCTGTGGTCACCATGCAGTTACACCATGACGGGAATGATCTTGCTGAAAGGATCTCACTAAACAAATTTAAAGAGACCATGGACTACAGCATCCCAAATAACTGGCACTTTGATTTTTGAAAGAGCAAAAATAAATAAAGGAATGGCAAGTATGTCCTTTTCACATATGGTGGGGCATATACATATTCCTTCTTTTCTATAGGCATTTGGGAGGCAAAATTAGCAAACAATGCCCCCAAATGCAAACCTTTCATGTGAGGGCTCAGATAAGTTTGCTGTTTCTCTCTCCTTAGTTATTTGATTGAACACACATTCTGATATTCCGAAACAAACGAACAAACAAATGCGCAGTGTACTTTTTTTGTGTTTTTTTCCTACTTCCTGCCATTTCCTCTGCCTTTCAAGACGCTAACAGGAACAAAGTGAGGACATCTAGTCAAATAAAAGCCCTGGAACTTTTCCCTTCTAGTTTTCAATGATACTTTCATAATTTAAGGATTCAATACAAATCTAAAAAGGTTCAGGTGTCTGACAAGCAATTCAAAATCTCTGGGATATAGATAGCCGCAGTGAAGAGCTGCACATAGACTGCACACATAGTGTTATGTAAAAGTGGTAATCTTAAAAAAAAAACAAACAAACATTTTTTAAAATTTGTAGATCAAAACAAAGCATGTCTTATTTCCTAGAGGATTTTCTTGCAACCTTTTCTTCAATTATTTGCACTAGAAGATGCTACAAATGGTATTAGTTACAATAATGTTGTCTTCTGGTCCAGCAGAAGAACCTGTCTCTCCGATGGATGCAAAACTGTTCATCTGAGTAGATCATCCTCAACAGCACAAATATGGTCTAGAAACTCATAGAGTTTATGGTTTTAATTTATAAAATTAAGCCTGCGCCAGACAGGTAATACTGGTATGTAAGTTTGCCATCCCTGGGTTCTGTCAGAAACGGGGTACTGAGGTGCTCAGAGCCGTCTCAGTCTGCAGCGCTGGGATCCTTCTGGCATTTCAGACCCGAGAGGCGATGTGATGCACGCTAGAACTTGGGCGCACGTCTCGCTTAACTCTGCAGAGCCAGGGACGTGGTAAGCTGCCAGAACCTCCTTCATCTTGCCTGTTGACAAAAGGAACAATAACTAGTCATCACTGGTTGTTGGAGTGTAATTCCAGTTCCTAAAACATCCTGTAAATGAGACTGGTTTTTACTAGGCAATAGCGAATTTTCATAAATAACAGATTTCTGATGAGGTTTACCATCTCTGTTACCTATGGGATGCTTTCGAGGGAGAAAGGTGTCTTACACTGCATGGTTCCTAAATTATTAGCCAGGATTAAACATACTGTTATTAATTTTACCTTTATTATTAATTAATTATTAAAAGCATTATTAATTTTACCTTTAATTGTCCAGTAACAGTATTTTTAAATCTTTGTTAGGATATTATGTCTGAAGAGTTGATTTTTTTATAGCAGATTTCCTGGCTAAAGGTGCTGTATCACCTCTCATGCACACTGTACACAAGATACAGTGTAAATAGTTTAGAGGGTTATTGAAGAATTAATTAGTAGGAATCCAACAGATTAATGAGTGACTTACGAAAGCTTGGTGTGTAACTATCTCTGACATATATTGGTCATATCCACTATGTATTGATAATGGCTATTATTCATTTACAAGTGCTTCATAGATGACTCATCCAGCGGGGCTCCCAAAACTGAGGCTCAGGAAAGACCACTCAATTTTCTACTCTGATTTCCTGTCAATTATATTTTATCCAGACAGTCTTCTACAAAGTCCACACACCTTGGTTTTCTCAAAACCAAACCTTTAGTATCTTGAACTGAGAAAAGGAAAGAACAAGCATACCCCTTCAATTGCTACAGGATAGGTACAAAGAGGGACAGAGATATCTTGGGAGGGTGATTCTTTGGCTCTGTAGGTAATAGCTTTTTTCACTATAATGAGACAAAAGATTGACCTTTCACATGGCTACAATTAAGTGTTTTGCATGCTACCACAGGGATCTGACAGTGTTCATCTACTTATTTCACAAAGATCATTCACAAAGCCATCAGACTGTAGTTAATTTCAATCAATACTGATGTGGGCAAAATTAGAAAAAAGTGTAATTGTTTTGATCTAATGTAACAACAGAAGGCATACAAAACATTCCAGAACTATTTTTTTCTAACATATTCTGAAATTCTATGGAGATATACTGAGTGCTTTTTGTATGTATAGCTATTATCCTCATCACTTCCACATACACAGAAATCACTTAAGGAATAACTTGATAGATTACTTCATCCATCCCTGACCTATGCCATGTCTGCTGATGTTTGTCTGACTTATTGTTAAACTTCTGCAAGGCTGAAGATTCCACGAATTCCCACTAAGCAACCTATTCCAGGGCTCCACTTTCCCTTGCCACTTAATTTTTTTTTCTGATGCTTACACTAAATCATCCTTGCTATAATTTAAGCCCCCTTTTCCATACTGACAGCATACATGGCAGTTAAATCCCTTCTTCTTCGGAGTCAACTATTGCTATACAAAGGCTGCTATCATGTCTTCCTTCCATCTTCCTGTTTCTAGACTAAACAACCCTTCAGGGTTCCTCTGAAGGCACATGTGTTTTAGATCTTTGACTAGGTTCACTGGCCTCTCCTTCATGCTCTCTGGCTGGATTGGATCCTCCTTCAGCTGCAGTTCCCGCAGCTCAGTAAAGCACTGAGGCCTTATCACTACTGAGTAGATTAAAATAATTATGTTTTATGCTTTATTACTCCCATTCATACAGCCCACAATAGTGTTGGCCTTGATTGCGGTAACACGATATCACTGGCGCATGTTCAGCTCAGGATCACTACAACACGGCTCTTCTCTGCAGCACTGCTGCCTGGCCACTCATTGCCCATTGCTATATTTTGCAGCTGATTATGCTTATCTACATGTACAGTTCTCTAGTCTCTAATTTAACTGCTGGAAAGCTGATATTTTTTAGGCTGCTCCACTACTTTATCAAGATCATTTTCAGCTCTAAGCTTTGCTTCAACACACTTGTTCTGGTCTATGAAGTTATTAAACCTACTTTCCAGCCTTTACTTCACACCATCTATGAGAATACTGAACAGTAACAGAAAAAGAAAAAATATTTGCAGAGCTGCATTTAATGGTGTATCGTTGAGAACTACTCTCTGCGTATGGTTTCCAAATAATTTATGCTCTCACTTCATAATAATTTATTCTAGCTCAGTTCCCTTACACACATAAGCACACAAACAACTGAAATATATTGCCACATAGTGTTGCTCAAATAAAGCAGGCAATACTGGTAAATCATTTAAAATTAAGTATTGTATACACTTCAAAAATGAAAGCATTATGGAGAAAAGATGTCAAGTGAAAGCACAGTCTTGCTAATAACTGATTGTACGTCTGTATAACTACTTTTATGAAGTATGTGCTCTGTTGGAATATCGTTCAATTAGGGCCTAATGGAAGTTTTTCATAGCCTCCTAAAACTGATTTTTATTCAGTGGAAAACTTCACTTAGAGAACAGCAAAGATCTATCACTATAATACTTCCATTGCAAATAAATTAGTTGTACAGCATCACGAAACTCCAAGTTGCAAAATAACTATTTATCTCGCATAAGTTCTTGATCAGAAACATACTGAGGAGGGAGTACAAACATCAACAGAAACAGGCATGCTGACACTTTCACAGAAAGGGTTTCCATTAACATTAATCTTTATGGAGATACAAGACAATTGCACAAATATAGGAGGCACAGATCACTCTTCTTACCTAATTACAAGCTATTTGCCAGACTTCTCTCTATTTCTTATTCTATGCTATAAATATTCTATTTATGTTATCTGAGCCACTCACAAAAGTGAGCTTGCTTCCTGAAGTGGAGCCAGAGCCCTCAGCTCCTCCACAGTGATATGAAATATTGAATTTTCAGTTCTGCACTGGAAGAATTGGAGGCCAGCAGAAATTAAAATACAAACTAGTCACTAAATACGACACAAAACAAACCTTTAAGTAACAAGAAATTCCATTTGATTTGACGTTTAGGCGTGCACCCTCTTAAATTTCCAGTGAAAGGAGAAACTGACTCTCCTCTCAAAAATATGTGATTACAGAAAGACAACAGCATAAACAGAACATACAGATGCTTTCTACTTTCTTCAGAGGAAAAGAAAGAAATGTGAGGAGGGATGGGCCTGTCGGCCTGACCTGGCACCAGCGGTGACGTACAGCCGCTGTCTGACTGCTGGGGCAGGGGAGGCTTCTCACAAAAATCTCTGCTCCTTACAGGAAGACAAAAGTCCTGAGACTGAGATTAACCAGATGTCTTCACTTCTCTGAGAATAGCTTCAGGGGTTTTAAATTAAAAAGATTGAAGAGACTTCACCAAGAATTGTAGACTTCTAGATGCTAAAATTGTTTTCCTCATTTTGTTAAGAGCCAGGGCTACAATTCTCTACCGTTCCTTAGACTGAGACTTTTGGTATCAGTGCAAGTGAAGAAAAGACAAATCTCTCAATCAGAAGCACAGCTGGGAGAGAACCCAGGTAGCAGCTTGCTCAGCAGCAGCAGAGCTGGTACTCTGGTGACATGGAAAGTGGTGTGTGTCACCATGACTTCTCTCTTAAAAGACTGTCATAATTCTTGCAGGAATCCAAAAGTAAAATCTGCTCAGCTTGTCTGCTTTGCAGGCAAGGGATGGTGAACTGCTAAGCAGTGAGCCCTGCTTTCTGTGCGCTGTTGTTACATGATCATCTCCTGACAGAGAAAGGGGACTGCACCGCTCCACCTGGTGGTGGAACTGTCCCTGTGAGGATGAGATGCAGTTCTAATACACAAAAAAATTTCCCTTCACATCTGAAACTATGTGTAAAGGAGCTGCTCCTGTCATACAGAGTGGGGTGATTCACCCTACCAGGGGTAGTTTTCTAAGGATTGGGATTCAGTTTTCTAATCACAGATGTCTCACGCCATTTTAGATGACCTAAAGGTTTCCCACCTCATCAGGGTATCTTTGATGGCACTTCTGTGCAGGCAGCAATGTCACATCCCCGCCAGAGTTACCTAGAGCCGCTCTGTGCTGGGCACCTCAGGAGGAGGATTTGTCTCACACTCACTGAAGTGCCAAACGTCAGCGTCAGGAAGCAGCCACAGAGGCATGTGGGTGACTCTCCCACTGCTGAGAGCTCTCTCTGCACTACAGAGACAAAACAGTCAGCTCTGCAGTGTCAATGTTTTGCATGAGATGAGGTGAGGTGAGATGAGGCCCACTCATTTTTGCAAAAGTAAGAAAGATGAGTTGCTTTAAAAGTGTAACGTTAGCACGTTGATTGACAGAGGGAAAATTGGGAACAGTGTAATTAAGCCTGAAGTTACCAAATAGCGAATTAATTAATAGCAATAAAAATAGCAAATGCAATTTTTTTTCCTGAAGTTAGCAAACATCATAAAACTTACAGGTTTTACCTAACTTCAAATTTCAGTGAAAGTTTATAGTTAGAGAGTAAACTACTGATAATGAAATACCTCAATATGCTTGTTCCTAAATGTCTTAACCTTTATAGTAAGGAAATGCTGATGATTATATATGTGAATTAAACTATAAAGCATCTGTCCCTGATATTAAAGACTCTATCAAAATAACACAAATATTTAGAGCATCATGTCATGTTGCATATTTTGATGTCATATCTAAACAGGAAATTTGAAAATTAGGATGGTGATTTAGGTGATTCAATCAAAGGTGGGTTTTGGAGTGGAAAATGAGTAGTGATGTTCAATATCTGAATTACTGTAGTATTTATGTACTTATATTACACAAAAATTCTCATAGCTGGTATTTTAAAAACAAATAAACAGAGAAACATTAAGCAGAAGTATACCCAAGAGTCTTGATATCATAAAAGGAAGCTACAATGCACTAAATTCAAATTACTCTTAAATACAATGGCTAAGGAAATCTCTGAACTACTCTAGAATCTTGTCTGACTCCTTAGGTCAGACAAGACAAGGGTACAGAGCGGTCACCCAGCTGCCAGCTCTCCAAAATGCAGCCTGGGACCCTGCAACTTCCTGTGGCCTTGGGCGAGTTCTGCCCTGGAGAGGAATTTCACAAACTCTGGCCAAACACGGCTCTTGGCTTTATCAAATACGGCTTTGTCAGCTCTGGAGATTTTCTCATGTGCCCTGTGATGTGATTTTTTTTTCTGTAAAGCCTCACCTGCTGAAGAGAGCTGCTCGTGTGACGATCTCAGTTTTCAGCTTTTAGCTTACTTTTGTGTGCTCATAGACACAAAGGCGAGGTGCAAAATGCGGCTTTAGGCACTGATAGGCTCAGAAGAGGCTGAGAAAAACAGAGAGCAAAATAAAATGGATTTGCAGAGCATTACTCTTTAGATTTCTCAGGATTTTAAAGCTGGTCTTGTAATTTCTGGAGCCACGGTTTTTGCACGTTTGACATGTGTGGGACAAGAAACATCCGGATCTGCTGCCTGCCAGGCTTGCAGGCTGAAGCGGTTACCCTGCTCAGCAGTGCTGTGAGGAGACGAGGATTTACATTACTGTTGGAGCACATCCACATGGCTACAGGACTGAATCCTGACCCGGAGCCAGCTCCTGACACAGCGGGCAGCATGCTCGGCCTGCGTTCAGCAGTGCTCACGGGGGTGCCTGTGGTGCAGCAGGGCGTGAGGCCTGGGAAGTGCAACAGAACACACTGAGGTGCAACAAAGAGGAGCTGTAATTCCTGCTGCTGGGCCTGGCTGCAGGAATGCTTTTGCTCTGCCTCCAGACAGGGGCATATTCACAAGCAGGGCAGTGGCAACTCAGGCAAACCCTTTGGGTTGTTCTGAAGTGCTGAAGAAGAGCTGACAGAGTCAGTGCTGAGAGCCTGTACGATGGGATGAGGATGAGGATGAGGAAGAGGAGAGAGGCTCAGCAGCGACCTCTCACACCGAGAGGCTGCAGCTAGCAGTGATGCAGCAGCTGTGCTGTTGGTGCTTTCCTGTAACTGGTCACACCAGAACAAAGCAGTAATCAGATAAGAGGCAATGGCCTTAAGTTGCACCAGGAGAGGTTTCGGGATGGATATCAGAAAAAACTTCTCAGAAAGAGTGATAATGCATTGGAACAGGCTGCACAGGGACATGGTGGAGTCACTGTGCCTGGAGGTGTTCAAGAAATGTGGAGATGTGGCACTGAGGGACATGGGTTAGTGGGCATGGTGGGGATGGGTTGATGGTTGTACTAGGTGATCTTAGAGGTCTTCTCCAACCTTAGTGATTCTATGATTCTAAAGCAGATAAAGCCATTGCACGGTCACTGAGGTTCGGCTAGAGCCAGGGACATAGCCTGCAGCACAGGGCAGCTCCCTACTCTGTCCCAAAGCAGCAGCTGACTCTGCCGGACTTCCAGCAAAGGCGAAGAAGCGAGCTTATACCTGAAATGGACTTGAAGCTCACTGTGCCTTTGTCAGGGTTGTATCTCCCTGATGGCTTGTGGAGATGCTGAGACAACTAACAAAAAATGATTTTTCTTCTTTCTCACAACTAAAGTGTTGTCTTGCTTTTCTGCCATTGCTTTCCATTTCACTGAGACCTTCTCGTTCCCAAGGGCCATGTCAGGAGCATGCAAAATTGTTTGTAGAGCTTTGCTATGTTTATTGGGATGGGTATCACATACAGGAACACAAAACAAAAAGTGTCAGCCTTCTGTTCCTTTCCATTAACTGACCAAGCTCTATCCTGTTGTTTCACTTACTCTTTCAGAAATTTATTGCTCTGATGGCTAGAATACTTTTAGATATACATATATAATTTGCAGCTTACATTTATTCATGACCCATTTATATCCCCAAGGTTTGTGTCTATTGTTAAGCAGACTTTCTTCTTTTCTGGCACACACCACTTGGAGGCAGTTAGAGACAACATGACCACAGTCTCCTTCCCAAGCTTCCTTTTACTAGGCTAAATAAGTCAATGCCTATTTATGTCCTTTTGCCTGTTAGGTGAATGCCTGTCGATGAATGTCAGTGGGTGCCATTTTTTCCAATTAATTCAATTCCACACCTTTGCTTCATACACACTTCGATATCAGAGGCCATTGTGTTAGAGTGCCCCTCTGCTGCCATCTGTTGCATGGCAACAACATGGAACGGGATATTGGTGGGAATATCTGCTGCCATAACACCAACATCCACCTCTGACGTCACGGGCTGATATAATAACATAGGAAGTATTACTTTTAGAGCAGCCCTCATACATCCTACAAAGACCTTCTATAAAGGCACTGATAGCTTCACTATGTCTACTGGAAATACCTTACTTGGTATGTCCTAAGACATCCCACAACTAATAAAAATACTTTATTTTTCCCTCATTTTACTATTTCCAACAAGTAATTGCTAAAATTGTTTTTTTTTTCCAACTTTACATTTGTACTATTAAATTTCATCCCAGTCTTTCAGCTTTATCTTTAGATGAGTCACACATCTGCAGTTACCTGCTAGGGTTTTCATAGAATCATAGAATGGTTCAGGTTGGAAGGGACCTTAGAGATCATCTTGTTCCAACCCCCCTGCCATGGGCAAGGACACCTCCCACTAGACCAGGTTGCCCAAAGCCCCATCCAGCCTGGCTTTGAATACTTCCAGGGAGGGGGCATCGACGACTTCTCTGGGCAACCTGTTCCAGTGTCTCACCACCCTCACAGTGAAGAATTTCTTCCTTATATCCAGTCTAAATCTACCCTCTTCCAGTTTATAACCATTACCCCTTGTTCTGTCATTATCTATCCTTGTAAAAAGCCCCTCCCCAGCTTTCCTGTAGGCCCCCTTCAGGTACTGGAAGGCTGCTATCAGGTCCCCCCGCAGCCTTCTCTTCTCCAGGCTGAAGAGTCCCAACTCTCTCAGCCTGTCCTCATAGGGGAGGTGCTCCAGCCCTCTGATCATCCTCGTGGCCCTCCTCTGGACCCACTCCAACAGCTCCACATCCTTCTTGTGTTGGGGGCCCCAGAACTGGACACAATACTCCAGGTGAGGTCTCACGAGAGCAGAGTAGAGGGGCAGAATCACCTCCCTCGACCTGCTGGCCACACTTCTCTTGATGCAGCCCAGGATGCGGTTGGCCTTCTGGGCTGCAAGCGCACACTGCCAGCTCATGTTGAGTTTCTCATCAACACACACCCCCAAGTCCCTCTCCTCAGGGCTACTCTCAAGCCATTCTCTGCCCAGCCTGTATGTGTACTTGGGATTGCTCCGACCCAGGTGCAGGACCTTGCACTTGGCTTTGTTGAACTTCATGAGGTTGGCATGGGCCCACCTCTCAAGCCCAAGTTTTGCCAATATGCAGAACAAATCTTTGCCTTGTTTGTTGTTGTTTGCCCCTTTTTTATCTTTTTGTTTTCCCTCTGCCTGTAGCCATGCCCTGGAGACCTTCAGCTTCCTTCCTGTACGCCCTACACTGTCCCCATTCTGCAGTAGGAACACCATTTCCAACAGCTGAGTGCAGAAATTCTGTCCCTGAAGAACTGAAAATGTAACAATAGCCAAGAAAGTCGAACCTCACAACCTATAGATTCTCTTACATATAATGAAAATTGCTTCACAGATATCAGATACATTTAAACATAATTACTTACAAGAAACTGCTTTAGTTAATGTCTTAAATAACTTTATTTTAGATCCAAGTTATGATCTGTCATTACTTGTGGTTTCTCTGTGACCTTAGCTGATATTGATCAGAAAGTTGACAGCTTCAGTGCTGACTTTGTCTTATGGGGTCTGGCACTAAATATAGGTTGGCACCTTTAACTCAGATTTATAAATAATATAAATAGAACGTCTCTTAGTCCCATACTTTGTTAGGCGATAAATATTTCTGTATTGATGGTAAATCCGTCCAGCATTAAGTAAGCAGGAGACGATCCTTCTGTAGAACATTTTCTCCAGATAATTAACTCCATTTTCTAACCACAGGTGAATTTATTACTTTACCAGATACTGAGCTCACCCTTCTCTTCTAAAATACAGACTAAGGCACTCCTCATATCAACACAGAAACATCTCCATCCCTGCTAATCTATCCATTAGGTCTGACTAACAAAGACTTTGATCCGGTTTTAAACAATAGTAATTGCAATTGCTGGATGTCACTGACTTCAAAATGATGCCTTTTGCACATGCTCACTTCTGAAATCTTCTGAAGTCTCAAAGTTGTTGGGCATTCTATACTAGGCACTTAAAAACATTTACCTTTTTAAACATGCCATTGTTGGTATACACAATCTTTTTTAGAAATTGGAAAACTGAAGTCAAAATCAACTTTAAGAGACAATCATTTTTTCAAAACCAGACTATCACTAGAGCTAGGATCTTTGTTCTCCAGCTCCAGCACAGACCACCCAATCTAAAGAAAGTCATCCATCAGGTCTCGGCAGCAGCAAAGTGCAGCCAGCTTCACATGCCAAGGATCTTCAGAGAGCAGCATAGAAAAATTCATATCAGTCCTCTTCACCAAAGGACTTAAACCAGAAATAATCTTGCTAATCATTATAATCTTCTCTAACTGAAACTACCACCAGCATTTCTGAAGAGATCTGACGTTCCAAGCATGTAGATATATTAACAAGTTGTTTGAGCCAGAGGAAGATAAAGAAACTTCAGAGGACATTTGGTTTCCAATCAGATTAAGCTGCAAGAGCATTCAATTCAAAAATAATCTGAAGACCCTTCTTCTACCCTGAAGACATATTCCGTTTCTTCTTTTGAACAAAAATTCATCACAAAGGCAAATTCCTGTACTATAAGCAAAGCTTTTAGTAAATAAAACACGCCACCGCAGTAGAAGGTGCTTAAGATGAACTAAAAAGAACAATCTATTTCAATTATTGCTATTTTTTAAAAAAATCAAACGTAAAAAAGCAGTGATACGATTGATGAATTATAATAGATAGATTACAATATAAAAGATTGATGAAATATAATATTCGATTACATTATATACTTATATTTCTTGAACAGCTTCAAAACAGGAAAATTCAGTCTGGTGCCTTTAAATACAATTTGTTTGGAGATGCCTAAGAATGTAGAGGACTTTCCAAAAATGTCATTTAGAAAGGTTTGGGTTTTATTTATTTATTTATTTCCAAGTGCAGTGCTGCCAAATATTTTTACCACTAAAGAAATGCTATTTCAGCTGCATTTGAGCAGAGTAATAGTGGTAGCTAATGGCCTATTCAGTTAATCATAGTTATTCACTCCCTGGAAATGCCTCAGAATATAATAAATGCTTTGTTTTCTTTGTGGACTCTTAAATTACAGGCATTATATAATATACATGATATATAACCCGTCAGTATGAATACAAACTGAATCCAAAACCACTCCCTTAAAATAACTTTAATATTTGGAGCCTCTGAAGAAAGAAAAATGCTGTTGTTATCCACAGAGCTATTGAAATAGCACTGATAGCAGGGTAAGAAAAGGCTATAAAGATAGTTCTGGCTTAACTAAAATGTGGCTATCATCTGTCATCCACTTAGAGAGGTCTGAAATAACTATTACAGACCACTTTCAATAACGAAAACAAGAAACATGCTCAAAGAGCTGAATCACATACATATTTTCCCCAACAGGTAAATAAATAAAGGCTGTAGGTGCAGTGCTGCAGTTTGGCTCATAACAGACCAATCAACTGGTTTTCAGTCTGAAACCAATACTTGTTCACATTGGCTGTTCTATCAACACACGACTTATCTTGTTCACCTCCCTTCTTACATTCATGTGTGCTTTAGAAGTATCCACCAGACTTAGCTCTGTACTTTTTCTCAGCTCTATTGCTCTGTCCATGGCCTGCCTATCACAACAGTTAGGGCTGATTATATCTCATCTCTTTGTGGTTGCCACTGCAGCAAAGAGGCACATCACCCAGTGTAGTTCCTTCAGCAAGTTGATTCCAGAGGTATTTTATAAAGTTGTGGGTTAAGGTTTTAAACAATGGCATACTTCTATGGTCAGAAACAGTCGTTCTTTTTAGTTGTAATTGCTTTGCAGAAAGGACTAGTTTATTGGCTCAGGAAAATACCCCACAGGTTACTTCAAGAAGTGAAGACAACCTCAAAGACCATCTTCTCTTGACTTTATGGATGGAAAAATTCTGCATGAACACTGCATCTGCGTGCTGCCATTTGTGGCTGAGATATCAGCTACCTTGGGCTGACAAATAAAAGGAAGTTTAACTGTTCTACAGCATAACTGCTGCTCATCTGAGAGGTGGGCACAACCAAAGAAAGATAGTTGAGGTGTTCAACCATTCATTTTCATCAAGGTTCTCAAAAGATGCCAGTTATAATTCTGATGCCTAGCATATTTGAGGATCTTCAGTAATAAAAAAGAGATGTTTAAAATCAGATATGTTATGAAATAGCTGTTGCAAACAGCTTACGAGACAGAATTAGAATTAACCACAATTGCAATAAGTAATTTGGATAATTGTTCTGAAATTAATGCGTTGAATCCATGAAGAAAAGGGCAGATCACCATTGAAGGCTAATGTTAGTGGCACAGATGTAGAAAGGGGACTTTCTAGGCAAGAGTACTGCCGAAAGGATCTGCAGAGGGGTTATAGTGGTCTATAAACAAATTATAAATCAGAATGACATGCAGTTGCAGAAAAAGGCAGTCTGATATATAACCATGAGAATACTATACACAAGTCAAGGAATTATTCTTTCCCTACCAGCAGTGGCAAAGCTCAGGCTGCATGACTGTGTCCAGTTCTGCCTACCATTCTGTCAGGGAAAGGAGACAGTTGGAGGGAGTCCAGATGAAAGATACAAAAAAAAAAAAAAAAAAGATAATGGATGTAGAACAAGCGGAGGTTGAAAGAATTAGATTGTTTAGTCTAGGGAAAGAAAAGACTGAGAGAAGACGTGATAACATATTTAAACTATGCAAAAGTTCGCTAGGAAAAGACAATGGTGACTAATTGTTCTCCATGTTCATCATGCTTAAGACAAATGACTTAATATACTGCTGTGGAGATTTAAGTCAGACATTGGGAAAAATTTTCTAACATAAGGACTACTAGCCCTGCAAGAGGCTACCTATAGCTATTCATAGAACCACAGAATGTCTTGGGTTGGAAGGGACCTTAAAGATCACCCAGTTCCAATGCACCAGATCAGGCTGCCCAGGGCACCATCCAACCTGGCCTTGAACACCTCCAGGAACAGGGCAGCCACAACTTTTTTGGGCAACCTGTTCCAGTGCCTCACCACCTTGAGTAAAGAATTTCCTCCCAACGTCTAATCTAAATCTCTCCTCTTTTAGTTTATAACCATTCCCTCTTGTTCTATCACTATCAGACCATGTAAAAAGTCATTCTCCCTCCTGTTTTTAAGTTTCCTTTAAGTACTGGAAGGCCATAATGAGGTCTCCCTGAAGCCTTCTCCAGGCTGAAGAAGCCCAGCTCCCTCAGCCTTTTATCATATGACAGGTGCTCCAGCAATCCGATCATTTTCACAACCCTCCTCTGGACCCACTCCAACAGCTCCTCATCTCTCTCGTGCTGGGGGTCCTAGGCTTGGATGCAGTACTCCAGATGGGGTCTCATGAGGGCACAGGAGAGAGGGACAATCACCTCCCTCGCTCTGCTCATCACCCCTCTTTTGATGCAGCTCAGGATTCTGTTGGCCTTCCAGGCTGCAAGTACACTCTGCTGGCTCATGTCCAGCTTTTTATCTACCAGAACCCCCAAGTTCTTCCCTACAGAACTCAATGAGTTTTTCTCCCAGTCTGTGCACATATCTGGGATTGCCCTGACGCAAGGGCAACACCTTTCACTTGGCCTTGTTAGCATCATTAGCTTGTTGGCCTCATTAGGTTTGTGTGGGCCCACTTCTCAAGCTTATCCAGGTCCCTTTGGATGACATCCCCTCCTTCTGTTGTATCAGCTGCACCACTCAGCTTAATGTCACCAGCAGGTTTCCTGAGGGTATGCTCAATACCACTATTCAGGTCAGTAATAAAGATTTTGAAGAACACCAATCCCAAGATGGACTCCTGGAGGACACTTCACTTGACAGCCATGACTTTTCAAGTATGATGGAGAGTGGCTTGGCAACTACATCAGCCAGTACTTCAGGACCCTGGGATGCATTTGGAATGCACAATAACTTTGAAACTTCACAAGATTTCAGAAATGAACACATGCAAATGTATATCATTTTTAAGGTCAATAGCACCAAGCAATTGCAATTACCACTGTTTAAAACCAGACTGAAGTCTTTGTTACTTAGACTTAATGGAGAGATTAATGGTGGTGGAGGTTTTTCTAGGTTGACATGAAGAATGCCTTGGTCTGTACTACTGAGCTCAGTATCTGGTAAAATAACAAATTCTCTTGTGATTACAAAATGTGATAGTTAAGGGGAGGAGAATCTTTATCAAGGGCAAGTAGAATCATAAAGGTTGGAAAAGACCTCTAAGATCGTCTAGTCCAACCATCCACCTACCACCAATATTGCCCACTAAACCAGATCTTCAAGTTTTGTCATCTTTAGAAGAGTTAGGAGTAAAGATCAAGGGAAAAAAGGCAGAGAGGTCCCACCCTGTCCAGGCAGCTTTTTCTCTCCCATAAGTGGCTGCAATTTAGGCTGTCCTGCTGTCAGGAGGATTGCTGGAAAACTGGGGCTTTTGCTGCATGGATTTTCTTGCCAAGGAAGAAAAGTGAGCCATCTGCTCCTTCCTGATTCCCAGTGACACTGAAACACAGAACACAGTGACTTGGAGCTGCTTTGCTCTGAGCAGAGGTGCATTTCACAGCAGATCTATTGTGTTGTTGTTGTTGTTAAGAAGTGTACAATTCAATTAAAATTGATGCAGCTTTTCCAAAATGAGACCATGTGTAAGTTGGCTAGAAGCGCTGCCTGAGTCACACAGGAGGAGCCCGTAAGGCTAGTAGCTGTTATTAGGGTAGCTATTTTGACTTCCTGTGGAATACTGTCAAGCTTCTTCCTTGGTTCTTCCCATACCCACATCAAATACATCGTACCTGACATCTAGCATAAAGCACCTGGCCTAGATCTGAAGTCTTCAAAGCAGAGCAAATTCAATTTCCAAGCTATAGCGTATGCAGGCAGAGTGCAGAGTGGAACACTTCCACAATGTCTTGTCAGTGTTTGAGCCTTAAACAAAATAATCTGTAAAAACAAACAACTCTCCATTTGAAAAAGATAAATAGAAAAAACAGAGATCAATGAAAACATTGCCAAATGTCCACTACTATGGCCCACTAACATGCTTGACAACTTGAACACAGGAGGATGATCTATGAAAGCTGGATGATGCGCTGTGGACTGTGGAACTTGTGACAACACGAACTACAGTTCTCACCCTGGGAAAATCAAATTCATGGATAAATGGGATTTAACTGATCCTATCAGTTATTCAGTTGCTCTCTCTACTTTCATGTCAAGCTTAACAGCTTTCTGAAAAACTTCCTCAGGTTCAAATAAAAAACTAAGTCCACACTTAAACCATTTTTAATGTTGATTTACATGATTTTCTTGGTAGGATGTAAAAAGTAGCGTAATTACATTAGCTTTATTTACAAATATAGACAACTAAGGAGCTGTACAGTTTACAGAAATTCAGATTTGCATGCTTGAGTAGACCTTGCAGGGAAAAAAAATGTAAAAGAAATGATGTAATACTGATACAGATGTTTGTAATGTTTTATGTTTGTAATGCAACATTCTGATTACTCTATATCTTTCCAAACGTCTTGAGGTAACATTAATACCTGGTTGCCTGAAGATCTTTAAAATTCATTTAAATATGACCGTTGTTTTATCCTTGAGCATTTCTGGGGAATGGACTTGTAGGTTCTGGAAATGCCCAACAAAGCAATGCAGTCATCATCAGATATTGGTTTCCTGCTTTGATTCCTCAGCCACTCTAGATCCTCTGCAGAATGTACCTACATGGGTCATGATGACCCGTGAAGAAAATGAATTGCCTATAAAATGATGTCACCAAAGTGGACATTAGCAACTTCCTGAAAATGTCAGTTTTTCTTCATTCTGTAAGATTGCTGTGTTGGGAATCTACTTTACCCTCTCCACTGAATGCTGGCACCAGTTAAACGCTACAAATGTAGTAAATATTCCTTTCTGCTACAGACAATGCCCTCTTTAGATTGTTGCAAGTTGAACAACTATTATAGAAATGTATAGTGCCATAGACACTAAGGAAACTATGCTAACTACAGACTGAGGATACAGAAAAGAAGAGCTTCCAAGGACAGAAGAGTTGCCCATAACTTCACAGATTAAACAAAAGTATCCTCGTCTTTCTGAAACAGTTCAGCCAAAATCTCCCTGAAAGGTTATAGGATGTTAAATACGGAAAGCATCAGTGGGAAAGTGGGAAGAGACAGGAAAATCCAACATAAAAAACTGTGCAAGTATCTATTTATAAGCACACACACAATGATCTTTCTGTGATAAACTAATTAAAGGTAGGCTGATTTCAACACATCTACCAGGAACTATCAAACATTTCAGTTCAAAATCTGCTTTACTTCCCAGATGCAATTCCTCCAGGATTTCCACCCACATACTGGGGAACAGATTTTGTGTCTTTGAAAACCTGTGCTTTTATACTCCACTCTGTGCCACACTCAGGATGAACAGATACGTCAGGGGAAGGGAACAAGGGAGTTGCATAACCTCTGAGACTGAAATCTATCACTTTATTGTTAGTACTGAAGGCCAGATTGCTACGTTTCGTAAATAATTGCTTTTCATAGTTATACAACTATACGCTAAATAAATCTGATAATGATAGTAGTATTTGTTTCCTGTGCTGGAACAAAGATTTTTCAAGAGCAAAGAATAAAACAGGATTTTTGTATCCTGCAAAGCAAAAATAATTATGGCAGAGGAGTTCTTTTTAATGTGATGACACACAGATTTTTGGAGGCAAATAAAATACAGCTTTATTTTGTAAAGCAACGTCTGTATAAATTATGTCTTGGGTTGTCTTTTGTTTAAACAGTTCAATAATTCAATAATACTGTTTTGAAGTTCATAAAAACCAAAAGCCAATAAGAAGACAAATTAGGATGAAAACCTATTTACATCTATATCTTGATTGTCCACAAAATGTGCAGTATATTTTAGTCTGTTTAAAAGAGACTAAATATTATGCCGGACCAAATGCTGTCAGACACTAGGAATACCATAAATAAAACTTCCAAGAGTCTGCTGTGAACATATTTGCTCAGACAACACCCATGCTTATGGACACTCATCTGTAGATATTAAAATATGGTTTAACACACATGAACAACATTAAACAACACCAAAATGTGTCTCAGTTAATATCTTGCAACCTGGAAAAGGTATTTGCTTTATGAAAACCTAATTGAAAGCCAAGAAAGGCGTCATATCTTTCAATGCTAATGAGAAATCTGCCTTTTGCTTCCATCAAAAATGTACTGCACAAAGTGCTTCTGAAAGCAGATAGGAGGACGGAGAATCTCAAAACTCCTTTATATAAAATATTTTGGAATTTTCCAAAGCTAACTCTATTAAAGGAGAGCTCACTGGTGGGAGGGCAGTTTCTGTATAATTTTTTTTTCTAACTTTCTTTTAATATGAAACTTTGGAAATCAATCCAGTTTCACAAAATGCTTTTTTTACTTGGATAGTACGGCACATTCTATCATAGAAAAAATGGTTTCATTAGAAAAACAACAGCAAAAACTCTCATGAGCTCATCTAACTTAAACCACAATGTCAGAAAAAACAGACAACTGGCAGACAGAAATATGAACTGAACAAAAGGACAAACTAATAATGCATTTTAACATTACACTTTAAAACTTGCCACCATTTTATCAGTCACGCTTACATCAAGTAAGCAATCACGTTTACAGAGTATTGTTTTTAAACTGATCTTTAATTTTTTAAGAGTGTTGTTTATATCCTCTTCTGTTTCTCTACATTTGCCTTATTTTTCCCTTTTCACATAGGCACTGCTGCAACTATGCTCTCACCTGTGCTTAAATTCAAGCACAGGAAGAATTCCACTGACTCTAATCAGACTAGCCTCATCTCATGTACTTCCTTGGATCAGAGTTTAGATTCCAAAATTTAATATTAATCACAAAGAGGTGGTTAAAACAAACAACATAATCAATGGGGTAAGAAGTTCAATCTATTTTTCAATTAATACATTGAATACATGAAAAATCAAAAACATTATTGTAACAGCACTGCTGAGTATCTAAATGAGTACTGTCATGGTAATCATGTCTCCAATGTGCATATTCCAATGGATTTGTTTATACCACTTCTTTTTGTCAGCTTTGCCCTTTAGTCTTCTTGAATGTGGTTTGATGCTAAAAAACTGTCAAGGATGAAATAAAAGTGTCCAAAAGAAGACAGAGGATGCTAAATTTAGTAGTATATTTAAATACTTTTTAGTCATTGCTTTCAGATGGTCTCTGTTGAAACCTTAGCCTCACAAAGCAGTTATGGAATCAATAGCTACCAAAACAAAATCCATCACATCCGCCATTAGCTTACATATAAGATGAAAGGAAAGACCGTGATATCTGCTCTATAATAAGAGTATAATTTGAAGTGTAAGGAACTGGTCATGAGTTTTCTTAAATTCATTGACCTGTCCCCTGACAAGGAATAGTCTAATGATTTTCAAATCATCCTTACTAGAAAAGACTCCAGTCTAACCACAGATTTATTTCATTCTGACTAAATTCTACTGCAAGGTTCTTTTCCTATCTACATTCTTTATATGTTTGAACAGTATATCTTTTTCCTGTTGTTAAGTTACAACTGTCTTTGTGCTCTCTAAAATTGCACATGGGCTGGCACTGATCTTCAGGCAACAGCTCAGATGCAGCTTCCAATTTAACATCAGATGAGAATTCAGGAAACAAGTGAGGCAGACAACTAACCAGTCCTGCTACGAGCAGCTACGATCCCTTATGAACTTAAGCCAAACTCCCAAGACTGAAAACGACGGACTCCACCACATGCCTGCTGTGCTACTTTACCCAAGACATTTGTTTCCCAGAACATTGTGGCTATTTCAACTGTCAATACCCTAAATAATAATAGCAGCAGTTTTCTTCCAGTATGCACAAGAACTATTTCTATCATAACCAAATCCTAATCTCCACAGTGGCCTCTGAGTTATTGTAAATTAACATTGTTAATTGTGTCTTTGTTAAGTATTTAAAACACACTTTAGAATGATAAATATTTTTTAGGGATAAAGGAGCACAGGGATCTGGAGCACAGGGAGCTATATGGTATGAGAGGGAACCATAACACTCTGATAACCATGAAAACCCCAAGCAGGTACAGGGTAGAAGTGCAGATCCTTTTACGTGATTCCCTGCTGTGGTGTTGAGCAGGTCCAACACATTCACAGCCTCTTTGACTTGCTTTCATTTTATTAAAACCAGATTGTACTCTGCTCTCCAGTGCCAGCTCCAGAAAGACAGCGTGGTGACACCTTGGCCTTGCCTAGCACAAAGCAACCCCACTGTCACAGAGCTTCCTCGGCCTGGGCTGGTGCACTGCCCCTGTTGGCACTCCCATGCTATCTGCACTAGCTTTTTCAAGGCTTGTCAAGGGGCTGGGAGAGCTGTCTCTCAGCAGGACCTACTTGAGATTTTGTGTTTCAAGGAAACACTTTTGGGAAACATCACCTTGCTGGTGCTTTGCTAGAGGCACGCCAGCTCATTGGATAAGCAACATAGGGTGTGCGGCTCTAAATACAATGACAAGAACACATGAAAAAGAACTATTTTCTGGGCACTTGGAGTATCCTTAAAAAAGCTGACCTTTAGGAACTGATACTGTTTAGTGAGCAGTAAATCCTCCCCTGGAAAAGACGAGTGACAGCTTGCACTTTGCACTTACAATCCTGCACTTGGATTTACTTGGCAAGTAAATAGGAGAATGGATGACTTCCTCATCCTCACCCACCACACAGCTCTAGCAGCTCACGCTTTCCTAGGACAGGCCATGCAGCCCGCACAGGCGATGGATGCCCCCACAAGATGGGCAGGTGGAGCAGGAGCAGGCGCAGCATGGTGCAGGAGCTAGGCTGCGTGCCTCTCCTAGCACTGCGGCCTGACGTGGGGCAGCACAGCTCACGTCTGTCATTTCCAGTGGCCTTTAGATTGCCTAACATTGCCTTTAGAAGGGCTCTTGAAGTTACTTACATCAGCAAAAGGAAGAGTATTTTGATAATTTATTTAATCTTGTTTTCTGTCTGTATTTTCAGGGTGTTTTGTTGGTTTGTTTGTTTTCCGTATAATTTTATTCTTACTAAAATAACAATCTAAACATACTCATTTAGAATTAAATTTAACTACTATAATTTCTGCTGAGAGGATACTGCACACCTCGTTAAATCTGTTCAGCAATGATATAGTCTAATACAAATGCAGATCTTGACTTTTATCTGAGAGAATTATAAATACTATTTACCTTATTTTTCAGGTGAAAATTTTAGTTATCTTCAGTTCTCACCCTTCAAATCTACGTACAGTCATTATTTGTAAAAAACGTTAAGCAACTAACAAAATTTCCATTTGCTTTGTAGTTAACTATATATCGAATTATGTCTTTTGCTTTACCCAAGGCAACGCGGTTTTCTTTGGCACAGTCATATGCATTTCTTCATCAATCATGTAAAGAAATATGCTACATCAAAAAAAAAAAAAAACAACAGCAAAACACGATTTAAAAAAAAAACAAAAAAACAAGCAACTAACAAAAACAAAACAAAACAAAAAAACAGAAAGAATTACTGCCCATCCATCTCCTTATTTCACTGCCTGCTGTGGAGACCAGCACTTACATGTCTCTATTACACCAGCTGCTGCTGTGCTTCTCTATCCATCCTGCTTGCTCCAGCTACACACCACAGAACATCAAAATTCTGCTGTTCTGTACCACCAGGAGCAGGACAGCTGTTATCTGGAAAATTTGGACACTGAGGGACTTTGCTATCTGCTGCAAGAGGAGTGAAGGAGAGGAGCTCTTGCAGGAGGATGGGCCACAGGAGATGTTACAGCACTGGCATCCCTCACTAATACGGTGGCAAGATGGCAAGGGAGCGGAAGAATCCAAGACAGACATGCAATGATATGGAGCTACACATGGGACAGCTTCTGCCCTTTGGTCCACACACACTGAGACCTGTCCAGAAGATGTCCACGCTGGAGCTAACACACTGCCCTGGTGAAGGCAGCTTAAACAGCAACCAAATAAATAGCTGTCCCTACTGTACTAAAACTGGGTATTGCCGAGTGGCAGCTTCTCTGCAATTTTTTCTCACAACTGATTCTGAAGAGGAAAAGAGCTTACAGAAATGTCATTCTTTTCTGATAATAAATAAACTTGCAGAAGTGCCTCTTTCCTACTCCTTGGGACACCTTAGGAATGCTGTTAGTAGAATCTAATGAAAAAAAAATCTACTACATTAGATTGTATTTTTTAAGCAACAGCTTAAAAACCCAACTTACTGAATCTTTATTTGACAAAACTTCATGAATATGTAACAACTGTAAGTGTATTTATACTGAAAGCCCAAAGAGATGTAAAAGCAGACTCTCCTTTGCTTCCTTTAATTCGCAGTAAAAACATAATTTAATCCCTACTTTGTAGCTACAGAGAATATTATAATCACATTGCACTTGAGCAGAGTGAGAAGATATTCACTGTAGTATGGAGGAAAACCAAAGAGAACTAGAATTTCAGAGGAGAATTGCCAAGGACCTCATTAAAGAGATGAATTAGACACTCCCAATGAAGGTTGTGGCATGAAAATCACAAGTTTTCTGACATTTGCTTTCACATTCTAAATGTAAACCTGTGGTTGCTTCTGATGCACTGAATACAAAGCACTGTGAAAAAGCTGAAATAAAAAATTCAGCTAATGCTCTGATATATTGAAGGTGGCACCAGACTAAGGAAACCAATGTAGATATAACACTTGTGAAAGTAATTCTCAGCTTACCCAAACTATACTCAAAATTTTATTACTAACAAAATCAAGAATTTTATAAAGGAAAGCAGACTTCAAACCACTTGCTCATTTAGAGGCAAATCTCAAGTCTCTTCATTATCCTTCCTCAGGCAAGCCCAAGAAACTTCAAATCTTAAGTCTAGACCAGCTATTTAAATCAATATACTCTAGATCTGGATTGAGGCCTTTCTACTTCTACAAGATCGATCAACTGAGGCATACGATGAAGAGTATAAGAAGATCTCTGTAAATGCAAAATGAAAGTTTTTTGGGACAACTGCAGTTTTGGGTTTCTGTTTTCACCAAAGAACTTCTAAAAAAAAAAAAAAAAAACCAAAAAAACACTCAATAGGAATGATGAAATATCTACTTACAAGAAATAATAAAAAGATTTTTTATTTAAGTTTTGAGATTCTAAGTAAGAAACCTAATTAAAGTATAATGCATCTGAAGCGGAGTTTGGCCTGCAAGAAATAAGCAAAAAACAACTAGTATTTAATATAATGAACTTGATTCCAACAAGATGCTGAAAGAATACGATATTTTTGGAGAAAAAAAACAACAGAAGAAATTACAAAGCAGAAATATGTTAATACAAAATTAAGCTAACTAGTATTTTCAAGTGATTTATAGCACGCTAATTCACAGAATAATGCAATTATTCTAACACTCAAGCATTAGAAAAACCAATATCTAGACATAGAGGTAAATTTAAGTCCAAAAGAAAGAGAATAAAAGTGCTTTACTGTGGGATAAATACTCTCTCAAAGCAGTATTAGGCAACTATATTGAATTACTGATAAACGTATTTACATTGTGAAACTTTTTTTTTACATACTGTTTTTTCCCACCTTTACTTGAGATAATACAGAAATTAAGTTAGAACTGCTTAAGTGCCAAAACTGTATGTTCCTACATGTTAAACTGATTAATATTCTTTTTACGTCTTAGAAAATAGTACCTGTGATGTAATTTACATTAAGCCACTGAAACTATATATAAAACGTGCTCATGCATCCAATACACTCAGTACTGAACGTTACTACTGAATATGAATAAAAACAGACACATATATAATTTCCGTATGTTATTTGGCATATTCGCTATCACAATACATGCACTGTTAAACAAGATGCAGAAAGGAAAGAGCTTCATGAAGAAATCTTCCAGGTGACGGGTGTATAAAATAAATACTACCAATTTGGAGCAAATTTGTAGGTGATTAAAGCCAAAGGACTGTCTTGTCTTATTCACTAGACTTGATCATATAAATGACCAGATACTGTGCAAATTTTTTTTGAAGCGTTCATAGTATTTCTCACAGGACTGACGGTAGGAGATTGGTTTATAGGTGAGGATGTAAGATGGCAGCTACTTTCCCACTTCTGACTTGCTACGCTCGGTGGGATACCCTGACATCAAGACGCCACAAGATGCACAGCACTGCATCAGCTATCCGGAAAGGGTAAAGCGGCAGCAGGCCTGCCGGGAGGCAGGAGGTGGGTGAAGAGGAAGAGAAGTCACTGTCAGATAAACAGGGTGTGATGAGAGGCTGTGATGGAGAGCTGCTGATCCTGTTGGCACTCTGCCTTTGTACGGCATTGGCAATACAACAGCAGCAGGCTAACCACGAGAGACCTGACACTGTCACCCACCAGAGTCACATTATCCAGAAACACCAAAAATGCATGAACGCACTTACAGCAGTCCTATTCTAGAAACAAGTTCCACCAATACTTCACTGGAGGCGTTCAAGGCCAGGCTGGATGGGCCCTTAGGCAGCCTGAATGGGTGGGTGGCAAGCCTGCCCATGGCAGGGGTTGGAACTGGGTGACACATAAGGACCCCTCCAGCCCAAAACCATTCTGTGATTCACTGGGGTAAAGCGCTCCTGTATAGGATCCAGGGAACGATCATGTACATGCTACTACCTACATACAAGCCTGTGAATGTTACTCCACAAACAAAACTGATCTCATTAAGGTTCTGTATAAACACAGGGGAATGCTATTAAAAAGATGATAGGATCAAAATCATCCGACCAAAAAACTGTGAGAAATCTACAAAACTCCTAAAATACAAGCCCCTAGCACAAGAGCAGACAATTTTGGATAAAAGCTCTTTTCCCAGTTCTTTCCAGAGGTGTACGCAGTCAGTCCCATTTCAGACACAATGCATCGTACTGTAAAAAGGAGTATTCCACATAATAAAACAGTCTGAGCAGCAGATAAACAGAAGATTCTTACACTCAAAGAAAGGACATATCCTAAAGACAATGTAAAGCAATTCCCTCAGCTGAGCTTTCATGATCTCATCGTTTCTCAGATTTATGTAATAAAAACTGTTTGAAGATCAGAGAGAGCCAAGCAGAAAGCAGCTGAGGGAAACCCCTCCTTGCTCATCATCAGGACTTGTAAAAGGAAACTAACTTTTAAAAGTTATCTAAGTCCTTGAACTACTTTGCAATGTGACAGATAAGATAAGAGCTGGGCGCTGTAGGCACTGCTGATGGCTCTGAGTGGGGAGGAAGGTGGCAGCTCTCAGCAGAGCCCCACCAGGTCAGTTGTGGTGGGCCAAAAAAGCAGAGAAGCAGCTAAACAGCCCCTTTCACAGACCCTTCTCCTAAAATATCGTGGTATTAAACACCATTTTTTAAAGTAGGCTCTGACCCATGAAATTATGAATGCTCACTTTAGCAGGGGTTTAAAGAACAGGCACATGATGTGTCCTGAGTCTGATGCACAATAGTGCACAATGAGAAATTCCCCCAATTGATGTGAAAACAGTGCACTGAAGCACAGCTGTGAACTGTTCTGAGAATCATGTTCAAGTGACACCTGAATAGGGCCGAGGAGAGCAGCTGTCTGGTTCCCCTGTACCAGTAACTCAGGGGACTGTGAGGAAACAGCTACGGCTGAATACATTCTGTGCACCCTCTGCTGGTCTCAGAGCAGCAAGCAGCCAAATCTCAGGACAGAAATTCACTAAAGTTGAAGCAAAATCCAGGGAAGAAAAGACATCTTAGCTGAAAGCAACAGTAAAGAGATACCCAATTTATTTTCAAAAATTAAATGTTTGCAAAAACTTATTTTGAAAGTTCAAAAAGGAAATTAATATTGGGTGGACACTGCCCACTTGCTCAAAGGTATTTCATACAAATTTTTTCAAAATTATTGTTCCTGTGTTTCTACTGTAATTTCTTAATATTTGCTTAAGGTCATTTGCATTTTTCAGAAATAGTTCTAACCATTTGCTTAGATTTCAATATTCTGCCCTTTCTCAGGAGAACAAGTAAATTAGATGAATTTTAAAAACCTTAGCAAGGAAACTGAAGTCAGTGACTACATTGTATTTAAAAGCAAGCCAGATATTTTCCTAGCAGCTATTTCAGCTGTTTCTCATTATGGCTTCTACCAAAGTAAGACAGACATCCTACTCATAAAACAAGGAAAATAGGAGTCAGCATTTAGAGTTTTCTTCAGAATCACTTCTTTCTCTTTACCACAGCTTTTACAGACATCATAGTTTGTAATTATCATTTATCCCCAGTTCACAATACTCAGCTGTTCACAGAGAGACACATGAACCTCCAGGGTGTGTAAAGATGACTTAACCCAAATCTTTGGATATTTAAAATAAACAAAAACTAAAGCAAAACAAAACATCAGAGTGTAGCAGCGTTAACCTTCAACAGCAGCCTTACGTGACCTAGCTCAGCACCAACTCTACGTCACAGCTAAGTGAGAACACACGTAAACCTCAGCAGCTTCACTTAATATCCCTCAAAAATCCTCTGATTTCACAATTCTTCAGAACCACAGGAATCTTTTGGTCGCTTCTGACACTTTCAAAAACATATTCAATCAGTGCTAGAACACTAAAGATCAGCACATCCAATCTCAAGCTCAGAGCACCACTAACAAAACCAGCAAGAGTTCAGAAAGAGTTACAGAACATGCAGTACTTTGCGACAGGAGCTTCTACACTGATCCACTTTAATTTCACAAAACTAGGACCTTGTGGAAGAAAGCAGTCATGATATTTTATCACATAACAGTTTGCTATGATCTACACATTTGATTATGAGAGTGTTCATAATTTTAGTGTGCAGAATAAAACATAGCACAGCTAACCGCAGGAAACGTGACGAAGCTTCAGAGATCTCTCCTACTCCTGCACATGACTCAGTCCTCAGTCCTGAAAGAAAAGCTTTCCCCATTCCTATGCAATTCTACTGCATATATTTTTCGCTAGAATGCTCGAGTTTTTTTGTTTTTTGTTTTTTTTTTTGCATCCTCCATTATGCTGTGATACACTTAGATGGAAATAAATGCAAAAAGCTTCATTTTTGAGAGAAGAAATTAACTACTAAAAAATGAAGGTATTTTTTCAAAGGAACATTTTACCTTTATAGGATAAAAGGTAAAAGAATAAAAAGAAAATAATGCAAATTTCTTACACTGCAGTTGGGGCAGCCAAAACATGCTTGTTTTAGAAGTACAGTGATCAAAGAAAGATTTAACAGCCACCTGAAAACAACAAATTTAATAACATTGGTGTAGAGCGTAGGATCCTCACCCTACCAATTACTTCCATGTGGGGGATATGCAACTCCCCTCACTGCTATGGTATTAAATTGGCTCTATTTCATGCAGAAGATCATTAAACAGTGAAAGATCAATAGCGGTTTTTTATTGTCATTGGTTTTGTTCTGCTTTTTTTGAGTTTGCCTTTTTGCTTTTAAAGAAAATACTGAAAAAGGTGTTTGTGTGGCAGGGAGAACTTGTCCCATTTATGGCACGGACACGACCTAGTGGTTCCAAGCACCTGTGCACCTCACTAGTATTAGCATGGCTTGGAGCTCTGCTCAGTATTTCAGCAGTGATTGCAATGAATGACTCAGAGCCGGCCACACTTTGTGAAAGGAGAAATAACCAGCTGCTGGACCACGAGCTCTCATAAAGATGATGGTCAGTTAGAGAAGAAACTCATTCAGCTGCCTTTCCAGTCTTCCTACCTTCAAGGGCTTGCTGCAAAGAGAGGTTCAAAATCTGGATAAGGTGGCCTGGCAATAGAGCCTTGCTCTGTCTCCATGCTCATTTCATTGCACATACCCTGAGGAGCTGCTCTTCACAGAAGCTGTCAATCTTCTGGGGATACACTGGATCTTCCCTCATAAGGAAGCAAGAACGCTGGTTGCGGTGCCTGGCTGGACACTGCTGATTTATGTTGGTGAGGGAAGCATAAAGGAATAGGAAGAGTATACAGAAATTGCTTCTTCAGAACTCCAAAGAATGTCTTTGCTTTCAGACTGAAGACACTGGGAACCATGCTATAACGATTAGCTTTGAAAAGCTCACTGCAAAGAGCTTTTGCTGAAGAAATGAGAGTGGAAGTGGGAGAAGTATTTTGTCACTCTAGTAGAGATCTTGTGCTTAAAGAAAACACATCAAGTTTCTTATTTCAAGCTTTTTAGAAACTGAGAACAATGGCATTAGAAGGATTCAAAAGGTTGCTGAAGGAGACCTAAGAACACCTTGGTTAGGATCAGTGATGACAGTAAGATGCAACACTCATGTCAGTAATTCCCAAGCATAGTGAAGACTGCACAAGGAGTGGGAAGGCAAACGTCAGTGGACAGAATATTTGAGGCATCCGCCTACTAGTATTTCAGAAGGTCAGAACTCTGAAATGTTCAAGAACTTAATTCCTGGCCTTTCCCTGGAAAATGAGACCTAAAAATAGGAATCACATGCCTTGAGAACTTCAGACAAAATTCTGTTTCAGAAACGGTGTTAAATCATCTCTCATCTTTCTTGCTTGTAGCAGGGTTCCTTCCAAGCAGAGCACCTGGTTCACAAATCTGACTAGCCAGCAATGATTAACTTGACATAACTTTAAATACTTCTCCTATTTATAGATAGTAACCATATGACAAAGTTCAGTAGAGAAGATTATTCTGCTGCCTGTTCTAGTAGCACTGTTATCATGGCTCAGTCAGAGAAGAAAACCTTGATCCCCAGGTCACGTGGAACCTACTGGCTATTCTGCTGAAGACCAGCTCACCCTCCAAGAGCCTGCACACGCCTCGGTAATGCCTGTCAGTTTGCCTCGGTCTGTTGTTACTTCACTGGATTCCCTGTGTTATTTCACAGTCTGAGATGAAAAGATCTGGGATGTGAAGATGTGGTGTTTCCAGCCAAGTGCTAAAGTAATTCAGGCTGCCTCTGTCACAGTTCACCACAGCATTATTTTCATAGTAGAAGGCTGGGAAGTTTTATACTCTGACAGAACAAAGTCCATCACAGACAAGACTGAACCATTCCTATGTACGCAGAAACATTTTGTTTCATTTCAATTGAAAAATAAGATCCTAACCACCAACCAGTGTAACCAGTCAGCCATTTCACAGCAAGCTAAACTTAGAATCCTTCTTTAATAATTAGTTTCAGATTTTCACCTGATTTTCAGAGATGGTGTGTACTTAAATCTTTACCTGAATACACCTTTGTCTAACTTTGACTCCTTTGACAAAGCAAGAGAAGAAGACAAAACGACGCTGCTCCAGTTTGAGGAACACCATGACTGTAACACATTCAGCAAGAGGAAAAATCCATACTATACTTTGTTTCTGTTCATATCATGTAGACTGTTAATACAGTAGCTAAGCTTTCCAGAAGCTTCTACAGAATACATGTAAATATAAGAGGGCTTTTCCGAAAGTAATGTCTGGCCCACAGACATTTATAATGCTGGCCCACAACGTCAAAGAGGCGGATGTTGGTGGGATGGCAGCAGAGGTTGAACCTTCCCACCACTATCCCATTCCATGTTGTTGCCGTGTGACAGATGGCAGCAGAGGGGCACTCTGACACAATGGCGTCTGACATGGGAGCGCGGATGGAGCAACGGGGTGGAACTGAATTCCTCCATGAGGAAAAAATGGCACCCAGTGACATTCATTGATGCTTGCTGAATGTTGATGGAGACCAAAGAGTGGATGTGAACACACTGAGGCAGCGGGTGGTATGTTTCAGCAGTGGTGACAGAGACAGTGCACGGCTTCCCTGGTGCAGATTTTCATGAGCGCAGTATGCAGGCTCGTGGGAATTTGTGAGAATTTGCTCTATCAAGTAGTGTGATCGTGCTCTTTGTATCTGTTGTAGTTTCCATAGAAATAAATAGGAGGCACTGCTTTTGGAGAGGCATATATGTACCTATACATAGGATAGGTATATGTTATATGTGTGTGTATATCATTGTTAAACTATTGATGCCTGTATACATACACACACTAATGTGCACACATATACATGTATGTATTTATACACACATCAACAATTTAACAATAATAAATTTTGATGTACTGTTTATCTTCTCATATGTACCTCAAGTCAGTGCTAGATAATTATTGTAAGGCAAGATGTACAATTTCAAAAAAGAAAGGTGATCAGTTGATGAAGCAGATCATGAATTAAAACTTTTCTCTAGCAGAGTTTCCCTATGTCTTATTTTCAAATGTTTAGAAAATTGCTTTCACGTATATCTTTCCTTTTCCTTTTGGATTCACGCTCGCTTTCCTGTCACAAGATCAGGGATGTTCAGAACAAATTAATTCTCAAAGTTGGGAGAAGTGAAATTCAGATGACTTCTTTGGTTAAATTTCTTCATTATGAATTGGAGACTTAATTAACCAGTAACGAGGTAAGGGAAGAAGGGAAGTACAAGACCTTGTATTCGCACAATGTGCGAGTGTCGCATGGGACAGCTCCTGAAGTCACAGTAAGTTGTGACCTTGACTTTTCAAATTGCACTGAATAGCACAAAGTGCTAGGTGTTGTGAAAAGTGCCATCTTATTTATATTCTTGAACATGCTGGAACCAGACTATCATGCCAAAAAACGCACATTTTGGATAAAAAAATCTTTTTTTTTACATGTAATCCATTCTTATTTCTATTCTAGTCATACAGAAATATAAAAAATTCTTGTTGAAGAAGGCAATTTATTGAGGAGAACCAGGCACTGCATTCTAAAATGAAATAAGAAAAGTTTATTAACCTAGCACATTTATTTTTCTTCCAAGTATTTGAAGAAAAAGCTATTTAAACAAAAACCTCAACCTTTCACAAAAGCAGTAAGTAGACAGAGAAAAGAAAGCCAGAGCATGTATTCTAGTGACCATGCAGTGTGGGGCTGCTCCACGTGCTGCACTGAGATCTCCTTAGAAAGTGAGATCATTTGGGAAGAGGAAGAAGGTACGCTCGGTGTGTTTAACTAGCTTTAACTTGCTTGCTTTCCTTCACTTCATGAATGACCTAGCACAGGATTATACAAGTATAGCACTTGCAGTTTTTCCAGACATTTTATACAATCTACTCCATCATACTCTCGGAGTCTTGCAACAGCGTTTAACAGTGCTGCCTGCTCACTAATACTTCCATGAGGAAACATTAATTGAACAAAAAATAAAAAAAACAAACACACACTAACTCCATTAGAGGGCTTTATGCTTAAAGATTATAATTCAGACAATAAAACTAGAACCAGATAATCTTCTATCACCTGCTTTTCTAATGGCTGCTGAAGAAGAAACTGAGACACGCAGGACAAAGTTTAAAATTCTGGATTCAGTGAAGCCAATGGCAACATCCCACTGGTAACCGACTGGTCTTGCCCGGCACAACATCTCCCTCAGCTTCACTAGCTGCCTGCGTCTGTATCAGTCATACACAGGAACAAGAGAGGTAACTAAAAATGTAACAAATTCGAGTGTCCTCTAACCAGCATTCAGACTGGAGGTAGAACAAGCGAGGCAAAACAACTCTTGGATTTTACACCACCGCCTCAGATCAATGCATTCCTTGCAGACAAGATGGTTCTTTAACATTCTTTCACCTGGAGCCTTCTGTGTTCTGCAGCAGAGCCCAAAAAGACATATTAACGTTCGCATCAAGTAACTTTTCCAACAACATCGTATCTTACAAATGTTTATACATCTATCTGACTCATCCTAGTTTTCTTTTCTTTTTTGAAGTATGAACAACATTAAGGAAAATGCTCACGACTACTTTGGATGCTTGCTTCTTAATCACTGAATGTTTGATCAGAATGCGTGCATTAAGTTTCATTTATCTAAAAAGAAAGGCTTAGTCATGCTTTGTAACTGAGACTTTATCTGTTTTCAATTTAGGCTAGCAAGCTACTTCTGAGACATTATCTGTTCACTGCTTGTATACAGGTCCAATTCATGTAGCATTCTCGGTGTCTGCTAGAATTTTCCATTTCATACAACCCTCCTCCACAGTGGTTTTGATCATGTAACAAGGACTGCAGGTATAAAGCACATATAAAATGTACACACAGATGATGCAGACAGTACGCAGACAGTATCAACAAACACTTATTTGTACAAAATATTGAAATGTAATCTTAACATTTTTATCCTAATCGTTTCAATGTTTTACATTCCAGTGAAAGTAATGGGTGCCTGACTCATTTTAACAACTCACAGAACTGCAGTTCATTAATTTTGAATCTTTTCATATGGTACATTTTAAAATCAACATTACATTTGAGGATATGCCATTATCTTGCTGTTGAAGAATAACAAACTTTGAAAAGAATGAGCAAACATTCCAATTCATTTTCAGTATTTCATGGAATGAGGCCTTTTAATCACAGATACTTCGAACAGTAAGATTCTCCACGCTGACTTTCTTATATTGGTAGTCAGTCTTTACAAGTAATCCATGAACTTCAAGAGAAAGATTTATTTAATGCCTTAGATTTCAGTAACTCATTAAGCAACTGAATTACATAATTCAGGGCTATTTCTAATCTATGGTGAGAGGAATTCTGTGTTGTCACTAATTGACAAAACAATATAGTGCAAGCTTTGAAAATAAATGAACTGAACAGGCTAGTATAACTTCAAGCAAACATTTGTAGAGTGGAATCTCCATTCAGTATTTATCTATTTACACTACTGACATAACAAAAAAAATTCTAGATGAAAACCACTGAACCCAAAATCACATTTCAAATTCTATTGACAAAAATGCTTTGATTTTGTCCACACATTTGTCTAAAGTTTGATATTTATTTTTCTTTTTAGAGGAAAGAAATTAAGGCACGCTTAAAACTGCATTTCACTGCATTACTGAATGAGATCTGCTTATTTCAGGAACAGTATAATTCTAAGTCATCTTTTCTCTTAATAAACTCAAATAATAATATAGCTTGCTTGGACTGGAAGAAGGACTCAAAACACTCTGAAACTGTTTATACTTAATTTCTAGCGTTATCAAGAAAAAATCTAGGTTATGCTTCTAATTTACCTAGGTGTAATCACAACGTGACGTCTCCTTCATGTGGAAGTCACGCACAGATCCAACGTTTCCTGCGCCTATGCCCTACATGAATCCTATTTATCTTGGTCCAAGTGAACAACTCCATATCCACTTGATGCCCTTTACCTACAAATTATTTGCACTAAATTGCATGCAACTGCAATGCTCCAAGGTGTAAATCAATACAGCTATGAAGTCTGCCCTGGTTTTAGATACACGTCAAGACATCTATCCTAGGGAACCTCACTATTTTTCTTCATTTCAACAGAAAGCTCGAGAAGTGCTAACGTGAACTACATCTGTTATAACACAGATATGCATACAGAAAATTATTCAAGAGGAAAATTGCAGCATTAAAGTATTAAATCAGGAAAAAATATTCAACTGACTTTTCTACAGGTTAAATTACTGTCTGAGAAGACTTTTTTCTGTAAAGAGCAAAATAGTTCCCCATCTAAAGGCATTAGCATGATTTAATTTTACAGGAAGAAAATTAAAACTAGCATTAGTGGGTTAACGTTAAAAGAAAAATGACAAACTACAGACTAAGATTACTGAACAGATTGCACTGTTCCCATGCAAGTGCATTTTTAAGAAGTTTAAAAGAGAAAATACAATAATCTTCAACTGCACATCAACCAAGCAACCACTTGATTTTTAAGTGTGTACATCATCAGCCTTTTCCTTCCTCTAATCCGTGGTAGCTGAGCATCTATATACTAACAGTAGAATGTTCAGTGAAACTTCCCTTTTTCATGAGCTCTGTGCAAGATAGAAAGGAATACAATAACTATGACAAACATAATTTTACAGTTGACCAACTTCAGAGAAAAAAAGCAAAAAAAAAAAAAAACAACTCAACTATTAAGTGACTCATGCCTATCCTATGACTATCAGGAATCACTTTCCAGATTTTATACATCTTTTCTAGAAGTTATTACTCTTAAAGAGGTACTACAGATTTTGTTTTACTTTGCTCTATTCGATCTTTCTTGACTATGAGATACACTGTGTATATTTTTAGAAAACCTTTTAAATGTTTGTTGAGTACCCACATTTCTTGTGCAGACTACGTGGGGCAAATATCACCATTAAGATTATCCCTCACGGAGAAATGTGCAGCTAGTTGCAGTCTTGCAATATGATATAAGCTGTTTCACTGCAAGGTTTCTGCTGATGCAAATAAAGCAAACAAATAAAGAAAAAACCCCAAAACTCTTTGCCATTCTTGTTCAATTAAATAGCTCCAAATTAAAAAAAAAAAAAAGCAAAATTTGATATTCTGCAGCAATATGAGAGATATTCTGCTTTTATGCCTTAACAATCACTCTCAACTACAGAAGAAGTAGATGGCTTCTCAGCACATGCTTACTTCGAAAGCTCATCACTTCAAAGAAAAATTTAGCAAATGTACAATTCAACTGCCAAGAGGGAAAGACAGATGCTTTTACTACCTTAATTAACAACAAAAAACCGTCCTAGTTATTCTTGGTGACTCCTGATACTCCGAATAGATTTTACAATTTTAACTGTTATGCTCCCATTAAAACAGAAAAGTTTTTTTGCTGTTTTTACTTGAAAGACACATTAAGGAAATCAAAAATAATGAAATTTGGGATTCATTTTTACCAGTTTCAAATTAAATGACCCAAAGATTTGATTTTGTGGAAAACGTATCAAGAAAATGAGCACTTTATGTGTTACTGGATCTGTTGATCATCTATGTAGAGAAACTTACTGGAGAAGTCAAGATTGGAGGTAGCCTGGGCTACAGAAATCATGTCCTAGTAAACTTCATGATCTTGAGGGATTCAAGCAGGCCTAAAAGTATAGCCAGGATCTTTGCAAGGCTAAAGCTGCTAAAGGGACCCCTAGCTGCTAAAGGGACCCCTAGAAAAGCGCCCTGGGGGATAAAGCAGCAGAAGAGAGATGGTGGATATTGAGAGAGATTTTTGTTAGGGCACAAGGGTTGTTAATTCCAACATACAAAAGATCAGGCAATGAAGGCAGGTGACCAGCATGACTGAGCCAGGATCTCAACCAAACTAAAGCAAAACAAGCAAAAAAGGGAAATGCAAAGGCAGGGACACACACCCCGGTACGATTCATAGGGATATGGTTTGGCTATGTACAGATGGAAGGAGGAAAGTAAAGAGGCAGCTAGAGTCGAACTTAGCTAGGGATATGAAGAATAACAAGAGTTTCTACATACATAAAACAGCAAAGGAAGATGAAACAAATTGTACCCCCTTCTAACAAGTGAGATACCTGGATACAGTTGACATACCAAAGGCTGAGGTACTCCACAATTTTTTTTTTAACGTGTCTTCTCCAGCAATTGCTTTTACCATACAATCCACACCCCCAAGTCACTGAACCTCAAGGCAGGGACCAAGGGAATTAAATATAACTCGTTATAGAAGACGACCAGGTTCAAGACCACCTGAGGAACCTGAATGTGCACAAGCCCATAGGACCCAATAAGACGCATCCCAATGACCTGAGGGAACTGGCAGATGAAGTTGCCAAGCCACTATCCATCATATTTGATAAGTTATGACTCTAAGGTGAAGTCTCCAGGAAGTTGAAAAAAGGAAACTAACACCCATTTTTAAGAAGTGTAACTACAGACCAGCCAGCCTCACTTCTATGCTCAATAAGATCATGGCCTTTTTATGACAGCGACAGCGCTGATGGATAAGAGAAGAGCAACTGATTTGCAAACCAGTTGATATGGTCCCATGCAACATTCTCATCTCCAAATTAGACAGACATGGATTTAATAGGTGGACTATTCCACGGATGAAGAATTGGCTGAATGGTCACATTCAAAGCATTGCTATCAATGGGTCAGTGTCCAGGGGGAGATCAGTGATAAGTGATGAGTGGTGTCCCTCAGTGGATCATACTGGGACTGATACTGTTTAGTATCTTCACTGGTGACACTGTGACAGTGGCATTGAGTACACCCTCATTAAGTTCGTGGGTGACACCAAGCTGAATGATGTTGGCGATACTTGGAGAGAAGAGATGCCATCCACAGGGACCTGGACTGGCTTGAGAAACGGGCCCACACGAACCTCACGAAGTTCAACAAGGCCAAGTGCAAGCTGGTGCACCTGGGTCAGGGCAAACCCAAACATCAATACAGAGCGGATGATGAATGTGTTGTGAACAGCCCTGAAGAGAAGGATGTGGGGGTGTACTGGTGAAGTAAAATCTTGATGTGAACTGACAATGTGTGCCTGCAGCCCAGAAAGCCAACTGTATCCTGGGCTGCATCAAAAGAAGGGTGGCCAGCAGATCAAGGGAAGTGACTGTCACCCTCTGCACCACTGTTGTTAGACGTCACCTGGAGTACTGTATCAAGCCCTGGGGCCCCCAACACAAGAGAGACATGGATCTGTCGGAGCGAGTCCAGAGAACCACAAGGACTTTCAGAGGGCTGAAACACCTCTCCTGTGAGGAAAGGCTGAGAGAGCTGGGGTTGTTCAGCCTGAAGAAAAGAAGGCTCCAGGGAAACCTTAGTGCAGTCTTTCAACTTTCAAGAAAGATGGGAAGAGACTCTTTATCAGGGAGCGCAGTGATAGGACAAAGGTAATGGCTTTAAAGTAAAAAAGAATAGACTTGGATTAAATATTAGGAGGAAATTCTTCACTTTGAGGCTGGTGAGACAGACACTGGAACACATTGTCCAGAAAAGTTGTAGATCCCCCATCCCCGGAAGCGTTCAAGTTCAGGTTGGAAGAGACTTTACATAATGAGATTCAGTGGAAGGCGCCCCTGCCGATGGCAAGAGGATTGGACTGGATGATCTTTAAGGTTCCTTCCAGTCCAAACCATTTCGTGATTATGAAGACTGACATAATGTATCCTTGGACATGTTTAAAACTGGTAACACCGTGTTTTGAGAGAACTCTGCAATAAATTGGCTTACTTCACAAGTATCTTCTATAGATAATTTATTTGATAATTTTCCAAAGTGATTAAGTAATGCCTATTCATTCTACACTACAGGCTTGATAACAGCATTCCTGTCTTGCCTTATTCAGGGTAGTTTCATAAATAAAGCAATTTAAATCACTGACATGGCTTGAAGAGTGGTAAAATATTCTACTAAAGTAAAGGAATCTAACAATCTATTCCCTTGAGTTTGCAGCAACAATGTGAACCACCATGTACAAAAATGAAAGTGTACTAATATTTCACAGAATATATCTTCAAAGAGATTGTGTCATTACAGCAAATAAAGGTTATGTTTCATCATTGTAATCTTTATGGATGTAGCATTCTGCTCAAGTACGGTACAGTGAAAGGTCAGAATCACAGGCTGTTTAAAAGGGTAGAAATACATCAAACAACTTACTAATGAATGAGGTTTTCAAGTAAATGTACATAAATATATTGCCTGTGTTGTCTGTAGAGACACTTGAAGTATTCTTCTCTCTATATATACACATAATGTTGCTTCTGTAAATAAAAATACAAAGCACTATGGATCAGCTGCTTTAGCTGCTAGAATGGGCAGCTTTTGTCACAAAAAGCTTTAAACTGTAATGAATTAGAACTGCCACCCAAATGCCTGACCCTGGTCTCCTCTATGTCCCACTCTCACTCTTTCCTTTGTGTCAGCAAAAGTTACATCACTACCGCTAACTATATCAAAGCATTTGATATTGGGACAGCTCCTTGCAGTGCAAATGGTGACTTTTGATGGCTCAATCTACAGTGAGAAAGGAAATTCTTCATTCAAACTTTTCCACTGGCAAGATAAAGAAACCATACTATGTTTTCTAATATTATGTCCCTTCTGAATATTTCTCTTTTGGTAATATTTGTCTGCATCCCAAATTAGTAAAGTAGGAAATGAAACAGTTCTAGTTGTAAACAAGATGCAACTGAAAACTGTACAATAAACTTTTATTCTACAAAAAAAAGGCTCTTAGAAATTGATGGTATAACACATATGTACAGTAGCCGATTTATTAACGCTTGAAAGATATTAACAAAGATGAAAAGTCATTAAATACATTGTTTCAAACCACTACCAACTGAATGATTTAATCTCTCTACCTAGTAATCTACCTTCATACTCTGAGTAATTCAGCATACCGTAGGTCTCAGTTGGAAAAACAGATTAACTTTCAGTTTTAGAAAAGCATTTAACAAAACATTTGAAATGAAAAGCTACTGCCAATATGTGTTTGATTCTGAGTATTTACATGTCCTATGACTGAAGTATTTTCAATCTGCAATATTAAAACAAACTGAAGAAAATCCCTTAAACACACGAAGAACACTCACAGCTATTTCATGTGTTTGGACTTCCAGAACCATACCTGCCTGACCAGAATACTACTAGCAGGTTGTGCAGCATCAACTTCTTTGAGCCACAGAGACTGCACATGAAGGTACTTTTACCTTAAATATTGTTCATCTCAAATCCCAAGCCGTTCTGGTAATAAACTATCAGCAAGGTCTATTACAAAGCCATAATTATTTAATGCACACCTCACTACATCCTAATGACTACTACTTGCACAGTAGATAAAGAATTATTCATGTCCACTCTTTCCAAGGGCTACCTTCATTCAGCTGACTCTTTACTATCCAGAATAAAACTCTCTAGAACTGAAAAACTGAACCGTGTCACAGAATGAGAAGATAACCCACATCCCAGAGGAAGAGGGCAAGAAACACATGCATAACTTGATTCAACTTTCAAAGGCGTGCTTATGCTTTACCCTCACATGACATTCCCATACTTTCATCCCCTTTGGAGAAAGAGAAGGGGAATTAAAACTTGCATGTTTACACTTTTAACAGTAAAGATCAAAATCCTAATCTGAGCAAAAAATGTTTCTTCTAGCAAAGGGGCATTCATATAACAAACTCTACCTCCTTTATCCTATTATGCAAGAGAAAAACAACTTTCTCAAAGCTGAGCGAAATGCTTTCAGACAGAATTTTAACAAAAAATATGTTGAAAGAAGTTGGTGGAATGCACTTCAGTGAAATAAATTGAAAATCTTATAATACTAAATCTTCCACCACCAATTTAAAGGACACAAGCAGCAAAGTATGTGAAACAAGAGAGAATAGTGGGACTAATTTATCTAAGCAGCCAATTCATCTCAACAACTTAAGATTTTCTACTTCGATATTAAGCCACCAAAACACAAAGCCCCCTGATTTCCGTTAAAGAAAAACAAAAAAAAAAAAAAGGCAGGGTTTTTTAGACCAACACCAACTTTTTGCTTCTCGTGCAACATTTCTGGACTTTGAGTCACTGGAAAAAAACCCACAAAATACTTAAACACTACCACTGTCTATCCAGACTACCAAATATGTTACAAAATAAAACAATGCAAATTTAAGTTTTGGCTTCATGCTTAACTGCATTTTAAAAAAGAAAGCTAACATCCTACTGTATATTCTTACAGTGCATTGTGTTCCACCTTCTACAAGTAGTAAGAATTTCATATAACTATTAGCATAAGAAGGTAAATAAAAGCTTGACAGTATTGCAGTGAAATATACTTTATCTTACTACCTACAGAAGGTGAAAATTTTTCTAACCTGATTTTTTTTTTCACTTTTATTGAACTGTCTACAATATTCTGTGAGTGCGTGCACAGACACAGGCAGGCACAGAAAAAGTGGTATCTACAAACAGTTTACACAAATATTTACATACATATGTTATATACAAAAACTAGTATGACTGCATGATTTTCTATGTAAAAACCATACACTTCTTTCTTGCACATTATAGCTGTTGCATTGGTCTTACAAAAGTAATATAAAACTTTTGCAACAACTAGCTAAGCACATATCATAGCTGATTCCAAGTTTTTATAGCTTTCAGGTTTTTTTGTTTTTTTTAAAAAAATACAATACCTAGAACACTGTTATCAAACAAATATGCTTTATTGGCATCTAAAAACAAAATGCACCCAACATTAAAATGTACTTTTGCATTTTCTTTTAAACCCACTGCAGTACGAGGAACAAATCACAAACACTTACTTTAGAGAAAACAGAGACTATAGTGTAGATTTTACAAAACCACTTTTAATCTCTGTGTTATGCTCCTTAATTAACATGGGCCATTTCTTTTTCTGCCAAATTGTAGGAACATAAAATATCACAGCTTTGTCTATACTTTAAAATTCTGCAGCAGCCTAAAAACACGGACGAGATACACCAGCACCTGTTTTCAAGTATAACAATTTCGATAGCCAACCTAAGGGTAGTATCTAAAAAATTCCATTGTCTTCCATAGGAAGTCTTTGCTTGACAAGCTGTTATTTTATCTTTGTGAAATTAAAAGCAAGTGGGGGCAAGTTTATGTTTTACCAGAGAAATAAAAAAATGTTTACCTACCATGTTCAAATTAAGAACAGTGTTCTATACAAGTCAGTTGTACAGTTATTTAAGTGTAAGATGAACATGAACATCAGATTAACTTAATTCTGGCAGATAAAAGTGAACTACTACGGTCCAGTCAGCCATTTATCTATTACAGAGAGATGACAACTTTACAAAAGGTATCTTTTACCTACTGAGTGATGATTATGTCCCCTCAGTTTCTGTGCTTTCTACCACTGGTTCACTTTCTATATCAGCTTCTGTGTCACTCTTCTCTTTGTTTATCTCAACGGAAGATGTCAGTTTGTCATAAAGTTCTGGATCGTCCTGCACCTGTGCAGTTGGTGGCTGACTTTCCGTCTCTGTATTTTCACCGTTTACCTGGGGCATATTATCAGCTTTGCGTTGGGAAGTGGCCCCATCAAAATATTCAAAAACCCGTGGGTGTGGAGGGGGGATCCAGTTGTTTGACATTCTGTCTCTTCCAAACCTGTTCCCATTAATTTCTCTGCAGAAGTTAAAATCTCTGTCGTCCCTATCCCTCTGTCTTTCCCAGGGTCTTCTGCGGTCATCAAAATCTCTGTGAGCATCTTGTTCAAATCCTCTGTTCCAATTGGGACCACTTCTACCATCAAACCTATAGTTTACATGCCGAAATCTCTCTCTGTCCTCATGGAAGCCTTTAGGGCCACCATAAATAGGGAAGGCATGGTGCTCTCTTTCATCATAGTCTCCTCTCTGTCCCCAGTGCTTGTCTGAATTGAAAGCAAAATGCTCCCTTCGACCAAGATTATCTATACCTGGTCTTCCAAAATTTTCTCTCATGTCTACATGAGGTCTTGCAAAATGTTCTCTTCCATCTACTGGAGGCCTTCCTATGCCCTCTCTTGGATCAACTGGTGGTCGTCCAACAGAATCTCTGACATCCACTTGGGATGGTCTGTTGAGATTATCTCGGTTTTCCACTGGAGGAAAGCGATAATCTCTGTCTCCCTCCTGCTGAATGTTATCGCCTCCAAGTGGTAGTCTTTTCTCTGGATTAGAAATGCTATCAAGATTTTGTCTTCCTGGTGCTGCAAAAGGTCTTTCTGTTTGATTAAAAATATCTCCTGGAGGAAAAGGACCTCGAGGTGGTGGGTGAAGAGATGGATCAAGGATTGCTGGAGGAGGAATACTACGCTGTGGTGGCATTCCTGGCTGCATTAATGGAAACCTTGGTCCAGGTGAATGGGGCATGAGGCCTGGACGAATATCTATGAGAGGCATTCCTGGCATCCTTTGACTACTAATATTTAAATGAGGCATATTTTGAACGCCAGCTGGATGCTGCATTGCCAGAAGTCCAGAACTACTTGAAATGTTTGGTGGTGGCACTCCCATCAGTCCAGAACTACTTGAAACACTGGGTGGTGGCATTAGGAGAAGACCAGAGTTGTTTGAGACACTTGGTGGCTGCACTCCTGCCAGAACTCCTGAGCTGCTTGAGACATTGGGTGGCTGCATTCCTGGTAGAAGACCAGGGTTGCTTGAGATACTGGGTGGATGCACTCCAGCTAAAAGCCCTGAGCTACTTGAGACATTTGGTGGTTGCACTCCAGCCATAAGTCCAGAGCTGTTTGAGACGCTGGTTGGCTGAACTCCTCCTGAAAGAGAAGAGCTACTGGAGACAGTGGGTAGCTGCACTCCTCCTGCAAGACCAGAACTGCTTGAAACAGATGGTGGTTGCACTCCTCCTACAAGTCCAGAACTGCTTGAAACACTGGGTGGCTGTACTCCTCCTCCAAGTCCAGAGCTGCTTGAGACACTGGGTGGCTGGCCTTCTCCCGTAAGCCCAGAACTGCTTGAAACACTGAGTGGTTGCACTCCTCCAACAAGTCCAGAGCTACTTGAGACATCACTTTGCACTAAAATGCAGCAACAAAAAGAACAGTTAGCAGAAAATGCCAATGCAATACATAGCAAATGCAGCCTAATCCATTATTCAATTAACACAATCAAAGTGACAATACTGTTAACAAGGTCTGTCTCAGTTTCTATAATGAACATAGATCAATTTGATCACATTGGCGATAGCCATGGAAATTAACATCTCTACATAATAAAGAATGTACAACAGCTTAAAATTGACAAACTCCACAACCATCACTGAATGTATGCAAGAGAAATATTAAAATCTTTGATACCATTCTTTAAATTTCATACTATTCTAATTCCATCCTTCTTCTTTCAATTAACATTTATGTAGAAAGAATGCACTTTTAAAATGTTTCCTAAAGGCTCAGCTTTATTTCTCAAGTCTGCAAAGAAAAGTTTACTGAGCAAGAGCTGCTAGCAATAAATGATGATAGATGATGATCAGACGATGATAAAGATGATCTCCACCACTCCTCCATTTTAAATTGAAAATGACACCTAGCCTAGAACTTCCTACTCTATTTTTAGGATCAGCAAAAAAACTTCATAAGCTTGATAATGTTTTCTGTACATGAAAGTATCAGACAGTAAAGACATTTCTTACCAGCTCTACTATTTTCACTGGAAGAAATCTGAAGGTCTGTAAGATGTGATCCCTTTTCATCTGATTCTGCTTTGTTGATTGGCAGAGGATTAAAAACGCTTCCAGCAGATAATGTTGGAGTAGCTAGACTGCTACTAACTGTGCCAACAACTGGTAGAACTAGGCCAGTAAAAGGTACATCCTTCATCGTCTCTTGTGTAATCGGCAAGGGAGGTTGTACTAAAGCTGTAGAGAAATAACACACATATATCACAGCAATCATATTTTCAGCCTTCATGTCTAGCTTGGCAGATGTCAAGACGATAAATCAAAATCAGTGAAATTATTTTAATTAGCATATGAATTACGATGGTTTTGATAATAATTTTCTATGCTTAATCAGCACTCTGATATTTACTTTTTTATAGAGGCCGTGAATTGCAGACCCCCTATGCAATCAGTACTCTTTAATAACATTGTTAAATGTTAAATTTATAACAGCTAAAAGGTTAAACAAAAATAATTATAAATTATTCAGCAACTAACACTAGATAGCTTAAGTAACAGATACATTTGTTATCGCCAAGTTCAAATATTGAACAATGCATAAAATAATGAATAATTTGTCATTATTTTTTTTTTCCTGAGTTACTCTACAGTAACGATCATTTTTCAGTCAACTTGAAAAGTTCTGTAAATATTTCTCTCAACACCTGCTTGGAACAGCTATGCAATAATCTGGTGTGTTACTATTTTCCATTAAACAGGATTAATGTACTTTTGATTAAATGACAAGCAGTACATCAAACAATTAAGCTTTTTATGACATACAACAGTTATGAGAGGAATCAAACTTACGTGTTGGAACAACGGGTGGGACAACAGGTGGTGGGACAACAGGCGGTGGAACAACAGGCGGAACTGGGGGAGGCATAAAACCTATACAGAAAATGTACAAGTTATCACAAAGTGAAACAAATACAATTTTGTATTAAAACCTTGCTTATATTATTTGTCCTTAACAAAGCTGCATCAGGGAAAACTAATAAACAACAGATGTACGCAAAGAGGCGACGATGGTCATTGTTTACAAAAACATCCCATCTTTACTGTAAAAGACCTGAACGCGCATCTTTAAAAGGGATTTCTGTTAGCAATACCCAAAGAAGAAAATGAAGAATTTCAAAAACTTCCAAAGAGAGCAGATGAATCTTACAAATCTTTTTGATTTTTCTCAAAACTAAAAAAAAAAAAAAAATCAGCTCTAATTAATATTCTCCACAAAATGCACCAGTAAGAAATAATATTGTTAGACATAAGAAATTTCATATTGCGTTAGAGATTCAAAGGTCAGCTGGCTCAAACAGTAACTGGAAGCCGATGGAAAACTATGCAAGTAAAATACACATAGACAGCACGCAGGTTGAGTATACTTATTCCATATTCAACTTCATTTGTACCAACGTACCTGGAGGTGGCTGTGAAGGGTTGAAGCTTGCTCTCAAGAACGGTGGAGGAGGAATTGCGCTATAACCAGGAGGAGGGACAGACATTGTGACAGGAAACGCAGGTGGAACTAAGCTAACAGCAGGCACAGCTGGAGCTACTGGGATCTTTTTTATGGAAAGAAAAAACAAGTAACTTCAGTACTTACAGCATTCACTGACATTACAAGAGTTTATCCACTGACTTGACTGCAATTCACACTAAGCACAAAACGTATCAAATGGTAGATAATTTGGCAAACTGAGAGCACGTTAAAAATAGCGATTCCATTCTCATTAGAAAAACATTATATATTCTAGAACAGCACTAGTGTTTTGAGTTTAGAACACGTCATTATCTAAATAATAATCCTGATGAAATCCTGGAAATTATTTAATATCTCTCAAGGTTCTGTTTGAGCTGTGCATTTTGGTACAGAACAGCAGAATTACAAGTAATAAACAGTAGAATAAAAGCAATACATATATACAAACATATATGTATTTTTCATTGTACATTGATCACAGTCCATGCAAGGAGAAAGTTGAAATAAAAAGACTGAGGAAAACGTGGAAAAAGTTTTAAAAAGCTCAAAGTTCAAAGCAAGTAAATGCAAAAATGTTAACTTTCATAGAAATTTTACATCAGCTCATGTGTTGGAAATGTCTATACATGTTATGAAAAATAAAATGATAATATGAATACAAATTTTTTTGTATTAAGCAACTGCTTCTCATTTTACAATTTCATAAGGTCATAATAACAAGGATTTATAGTCTGACATAAGGCATTTGAATTTATATTTGATAAATGTGTACTGTGTAATATACTCAAAGAAAATTACACTGCATTCTTTCAGCCTTCCACAATAAATTATTATTGATCAAATGTTAATAAAAATTATCTGGTTTAGCAGATGGAAGAAAATACAGCTGATATTCAAAGGCTCTCACAAATTACTGAGTGTATCATGGACTACAAGAGTCTAGTACTCTGAATAATCAGCTCTTTTAATAACGAGAATGTCTCTGTGAAATCCTGCCTAAAATCACTGGGAAAATAATTAACCTGATATTCAAATACAATATGGAGAAAAGTAGATAGGTAGAAAAGAAAAACAAAGTTAAAAAAAACAAAAACTACTGTGTTGCTTAGCTTACAGAAAGATGTTCTGCAAAACAATGTAAAAAAAGATGTAAGCAAAACAATTTGTAAGCTCATTCTTCCTTTGAAAACTAAGGAGCCAGTTCGCTCTCTCTTCAACACTGAAGCCTTCATTTGAGATTGTATTCAAGTTAGAGATATGTTGTGCATGAAATTAAGGCTTTTGTTCAACCATGGCAATTGATTTCAGAGAGGAACACACATGAACACAGGGCTTTAAGTATTTTTATTTTAAGTACTTTAATTTAGCATTATAGTCCATCTGTTCTGACTAAAAACTTACCCCTCCAGTTTTGTGGAGTTTCTGCAAACTCAAACTTTAATACAAACCTGCAGCATAGTGACTGGTTGCGTGTAAGCTTCCGTCTGTGTTGTAATAACTGTGCTCTTATCAACTGCAGTACTCTGTGTAGTTTGAGTATTTTCTTTAGCAGGTTCTGAGCTCCTGGCTGTCTCCCATTCTTTAAAAAAAGAAAAAAAAAAGCTGCATTTTTAATACAAAGAGATAATTGATGTATTGTCTTTTTTTTGTTGTTTTCATAATAAAAAGTCCTCTTCTATCTTAAATAGTACATTTTCATCTGGTATCTATTTAAGCTCATAAAAAAAATTACTCCCAAACTTATTATGAAAACAGCAAATACAATTATTTACATTTACATTATTTACATTTTAAAGAATGTAAAACATCTCTAATCACCTGCTAAACACTGTTTAATTACATCTGTATACAAACTAAATTCTTAAAACTTGCCTTGTTTTTTCACCAGTAATTCTGTTAATAATTCATAATATTAGAGTATGTTCCAGATTTCTAAAAATTGCCATTGTCAACATATTTATGTTATCATCTGAACGTAGAATGACAGATCCTCACGTGGGAAAACAAAAAACAAACCAAGCAACCAAGCACAATTCCTTCTTTCTACCATCTCCTCACATTCATTTCCATCAATATCAAGTGAAAAGGGTTTACATTTTTCAAGTATAAAATATATTTCAAGTATAAAAACATATTGCAGTAATGTTTCATGTTTCGGTTCTTTTGTTATCTATATTAATTTTTTACCCAAAGCATTCTGAATGCATTTTTATCTGAAAAATTATAATCTGTATTACAAAACAGTCTTAATACACTGTTTATTTAAGTTAGTCCAGTCATTTGGTGCTGGATTCATTTCAGGGAAATACAGTAATCATGAATCTTTTATAAACCTAACAAACTTCTCAAATGAGTTTCAGTCTACGGTCTAACACTACTTGCTTTCTTGTCTCTTTGACTTTAATGAAGGAAATACTTTAAGGTTCAGCTAGGTCGTGTCTATTTGGACAAGCTCCAACTTAAGTCTGAATACAACATTTTTCACGATCACAGCCAGATCATAAGTTTTACACAAATTACATACTTGGAAATGAGTGCACAGCAAATTCAGGACTGTTAACCGTTACTATCTTGCTTAAATTAATCCCCCTGACAACTGGTCATGACAATTAATTTACTCATCTACAAAGACAATCTAGATTTCAATGCCACCATTTCAGTATCTATAGGGTGGCTATAAAAAAGAAGGGGACAGACTCTTTAGCAGGGTCTGTGGTGATAGGACAAGGGAAAATGGTACCAAACTAAAAGCGGGAAGATCTATGTTGAACATAAGGAAAAGGTTTTGTACAAAAAGAGTGAAGCACTGGAACAGGGTGCCCAGAGAGGTTGCACTGTCCCTGGAGACATTCAAGGTCAGGCTGGACCTGGCTCTGAGCAACATGATCTAGATGTAAGTGTCTCTGTTCACTGCAGGAGAGTTAGACTAGACGACCTTAATAAGTTCCTTCCAACTCAAATGATTCTATGACTCTATGATATTTTAAACAAGTAGCTAGTAATTTTAATGTAAATTTAAAAAAGAATATGTATTTCCTAAAAGAACAAACTTTGAGGATTTGGAGTTATGAAGAAATAAACACATTTTCTAACTATCAGAATCACTGTTCATGTCCATACCTGTATTCACTGTCTCCTGGTCAATCATACCACCTTCAGCAAAGCCCTCCAAATCATCCAATTTTACTTTCTCCCAAGGAATATATGAAACTCCAAGATCCACATCCCAGAATTGCTTATACTCTGTTTTCACACCTTTATTCAAAGCCCAGGCAATCTGAAAATAAAACCAATCCAGATAATACGGTTACATATAACCTGCGAACTGGTATGATCATTACCTGGTCTCTCAAATAATTGAGAGATTAATTACATTAAAAAGCTCATATTTCTTCTACATCATTTCTGACATATACATGGGGAAATTTAGAATACAGTATTTCAAGGACTCTTACTGAAGCATCAAAGAAAGAAGAAAAAACATGGCATCTAATCACATACTTAACTTTAAAAATACTAGCAATTTTAATATTAAGTGACCCATGTGACTGGGTACAACTGCAGTTGTTCACAGTACTCTTTATCACTAGCATGGAAATGTTTTCCACATATTTCCTAAGTATCAAGTCAAAGTTTCATTTTAATATCTTCCATATTACCTGTTAAAACCTGCATTTTACACCGAAAGAAGAGACACAGTTTATACTTTACTGATTTGTTCTTCTTCTCTGTATTGTCAATTTGAACGAATAGCTGATAAATGATGGATCAACATATTAAAACTGTACTGTTTTTGAAATGGACAGCACCCTTGGACTGAGATCAACTTACCTTAATAATTTTAGATCCAATTTTATAGGACCCAGAACTGAGTTTCTGAAGAGCACGATATGCATCTTGTCTATGAACCATGCAGACATAAGCACAACCTCTTGGGGGAATCATCTATTGAAAAAGAATTGATGGTCTTAAAAAGTAGTAAAAATGGTACTTCAGATTACATATCTACACTAAGTACTAAAAAAGAAAAAAAATGAGACGCTTATGCTGCAAAAAGCCATCACTGTGATCAGCATAATTAATACTTTTGAGCATCAGCAAAACCTAAGAGTGAAGTCGGCATGGTACATCAGTTGTAACATTTCCAAGAAACAGCAGCAAGCTGAAGAATGGGTGCTAAAAATGGCATGAAAGATTTAAATGACATGCTGCAGGCAAGAATCAACTGCAAGCTATGCTACAGCAACTACAGAAAAGCAGAGGTTGCAACCTCTTACTAAACTCCAAATTCACTGTGAGCTGAGCAACAACCTTTCACAGAGGCATAGTCTAGACATTAAAAGTATCCTGCAATTTTGAAGTCCTCGTTCTTGAGGTTTTATTTCCACTAGCTTTAATGCTTAATTTGGGAAAGAAAAGTATGATGTGACATACAATCTTTGAACGCTTTCAACTCATGTATGACAACCACTTGATTTAGTTTTAGTTAGAAGTTATAAAATGTAGACGTGCTTTTATGTTGTTTTGTGAGCACATACTAACAAAATGAACAATATTTAAGATGGTTGAATTTAATGCAGATGTTATACAAAAATGCTTAAGATTATAGAGTGATGTAATTTCAGCTACTTAAAGCTTTGTGGAATGCTTAGGATGAATTATTTACAATATTGTTTGCCTCCAAAATGTAACAGGTTCTGGGACATTATGGTGCCTAGATTACTTTCCTTTAAAATTCAACTTTCAGGATACCTTTCTTAACTCCTACTCCCTGCAAATCAAAATGAATTTTAAATGTCACACTATGCTTTCTTGCATGTTTTTTTTCCTCCTTTTTTCTCCTGACTTGTGAAATTTTTTTTTAAAAAAAGATTCTGCAATTCCATTAAAATTATTCCTTACAAGTTACATGTCTGAATATATGAATGTGATAGGAAAAGTAATATTATCTGAAAGGAATGAAATTGCATGAGAAGTACTTTAAAACTGCTGGAATAAGAGATGAAAAAATCCAAATTTCCTTCATGTAGAGATTTTATTTTAGGAGAAAAAGATTGTCCTGAAGCTGAAATATAGTCAACACTGAAATATGACTCTGCTAAATCTAAATGATTCTAAATCATGAGAAACATAGCTCCTAGTGATAAGCACACTTTTATTGTCACATTTTATAAATAAACACTTGTTTACAGTACTACTTTTTTTTTTTTAATACATGTTTTAGATAACATCGACTCTCATTAAGCACTCCTGTGTACGTACATAACCAACATCAATGTGGACATCACATCACACTGTGTCCATCAGTGCAAGGAAAAATGATCTCTGTCCCTGTGCCACACAAAGAAAAAAGGCACAAACTTGTACCGGTTAAGACCTGAGTTTGAAAAACGATGTAAGTTGTCATACCCTATAGTTATTGCCAGGGAAAAGTCATTTTACCATGAAGTGTACTGTCTTCAGTGCTTCAAACCCAACTACACGAAAACCAACAAGCAAATGTCATAGCTACAGTTTTAAAACAGTGATAAAAAAGAAAAAAAGAAAAAAAAAAAAAAAAACAATCTCCTAAATATAAGCTCAGGCTGCTATAAAGGAATCCAGAAGTTTATGTATGTTTAAGTTGCTTCAAATCCTTGAAAACGGATGATAAAATGCTCACTTACATTAATAGATTCTATTTGTCCAAATTCTTCAAACAAGTTAGTCAAATCTTGCTGTGTAGCCTTCTTGTCTACTTGACCTACCCAAAGAGTAGTACTGCAAACTGACAGGAGAAACATTCATGTCACAGTAAGTACTAAAATGTTTGCTTATGAAATACTCTAAAGAATAGATAGAAATCATGGATCAAAAGCAAGAACAGTAAATCTATAACTTATTAAACAGAGAGTAAGTAAGTTAACAGAGGTGTTAAAAGGTTAAAAGACACAAAAACAAATGTTCAGTACTAGTGCTCACTTTTCTTGTTTTATTTTCTTTTAATCAAAACAGCTGTTTTAAAAGAAACAAAAAATAAAGTGCAGTCAAGTTATTAGCTATGGTAAACTGTACTAGCAATTTTCCCTAAAAAATCATGTCTGTAGGATTGAAAGATTTTCAACTGACAGTAACAGTCCGTAATGCTGAGAATGACTGGCCTTCAGATTTCACTTGGAAACAACTTCTCATGTGTTTCGAAATGTCACAGAAGTCAATTTGTTTCTCATGATGTTAATGATTCTTCAAATCTCAACAAGTGGCAACAGTGCCTGTTATATTTTCAGTCACTTCATTAAATTTAAGTCAGCAGGCAAATCTTTTTTTTTTTTTTGAAATTTCCACACCTCACTTATGCTCCTTAGTATCTCCCTTTTACATGAGCTGAGCTACCTCACAGTACCTCAGGTGCTGCTGGTCTTCTCTAGGTTACTTAGCATCCCTGCTTCCCAGTTCCCATCCACTCTGATTATAGTTCCCTGGTTTGAAGTCTGCTAGGAGAAAACTACACCATAAATCTGATTTTCTACTTATCACGTGAAAAGCCAGAGAGTAAAAAATATGTACATCTAGACTGAAGTTCTGAGTCTAAAGTCATCCTGGAAAGATGTAAAATATTAATGTGTAGAGAACAGAACACTTCCTTTTAGAAAACTGAATTCTGAACTGCTTAACTTGTCAGATATATGACAGAGTTTTAAAACACAATAAACGCAGCACTACATCAGAAATTGTGTACAAACTGTCTAAACAAAGTTAAATTCGGGAGTGCAAGTTTGTTAGAAAAATAAATAAAATGCAATGCCTGCATCCCAGGAATCCAGGATCCTGAAAAAGCCAGCAGAGGAGTATCCTGATACAGTATCAAAATTAATTCCCTTTCATTCAAGCAACTGTGTGGAGGACACTCTTCACCCTACTACACTCTTTTTGTGCAAATTCTCTGCAGAACAGCATGCTGCAGTAGCTGAAATTCCGTTGGCTTTTGGATACTCTCTTTAAGGTATGACCACTGTGGCCCATTTTACGATATCAAAATACTTACGTTTCAAATTTCCACCTGTTTTGGCTCTATGTAGCTGTGTAAAACTTTAGAAAGCACTCTACTGCTTATTTTCCAAAACTGGCCTCTATTTTAAGTACTCAGTAAACTGTCTAAAGTGTGTGCCACATACTTAAATCCCTTATTAGTGGAAACAAATTTCAGATCAAGTGTTTTCAAACACACCATAAAAGACAGCATTAAAGAGAAGCATATTGTAAATTAGGGACAGCTCTTGTACGCTTTTTTCAGAGCTAAAACCATCAATATAACAGTATGAGCAAAATCACTGGGGGAACACTATGATACTTGCTTTCCTCTAAGATGAGATCATGTACCTGTGTAAGTTGTAAGAAACATCGGAACTCAAACTTATAAACAATAATTTGTTTACTGATGCTTTGTAACAGCTGAATATTATTCTTTCAATAAAATATTAGGCTGTTTTACTGAAAGAGTAAGTAGCTGCCACTTACCACTTAGTGTTTTCGACCGTATAGGAGGCAATCCCTTTTTCTGACGTTCTTTTTCCCTTTCTCTAGCCCTTCTTTCACTGGAGTACGATCGAGATGACTTTCTCTTCCTTTCTCTTGATCTTGAGCGTGAACGTTTTCTGTGTTTACGCTTACGAGAACCAGACCGTGATCTAGACCTTCGTTTCCTTGGTGACCTACAAAATATTTAACCTCAGTATGCTGAGTTTAAAAAAAAAGTAATTTAGTCTTTTTTCAACTACAGACTCTAAGCTTGCTACAGATTCTTCCTTTACATTTATTCAAACTGCCATTACTGTTAGGAATGTTGAAAATCGCAAATATACCCTGGGCTTTAAACAAAAAAAAAAAAAATAAAAAAAAATCAAACTACACTTAAAGAGTTCCATAGCAGTACCTACTTTTCTGGCAGAGGAAACCTGTCCAACTCAGTGTTAGCTCATTATTTTCATTACCTGAGCAGGTTTTAAAAAATTCAAAGTAGTCCATAGGTATGCAAAGAAGCTGCCATACATAAAGTCTTAATCTAGTGCAGAAATACTAAATGAATGTTTATTTATTTTTACCAAAATTAAAAAAAATTCCTCACAATAACTTTGGAAAGTACAAAATGGAGAAAGATAATCACAAACTGCAACTCTGTTCCAAAAAAACTCTTTCATTTTCTTAATACAAGTTCATTACTTCACCTTGAACGAGATCTTGAACGAGTTCTTGATCTTGAACGAACAGCTGATTTTTTTTCTTCTTGTTCAAAAATCTCTTCTTCAGCAACATCCTGTCCTTCATCTATATCCATGTCCTGAGGTCAGACATAGTAGATATTCATAAACAATAAATATACTGACAATATAGCCCAGTATATGAAAACATGCAACCATTTGTTTTGAAATCAACTCAACATTACATGCTCTTCTTTCAACTTCTGTAATTAAAGTTTAAAATAGTTTTACCTGTTGCTGAATATCCATTGAATCATCTACATTTGTTTCTGCTTCTAAAAACTGCTGCTGACTGCTTCCTTGTGATGGTGATGCAGAGTGCTCTGAACCAAAATTTCCTTCTTGATTTTCTTCAGGGCTTGCCTAAATAACAAATAATTATAAATCATAAAAAATATTGTAATTCAAATTGCTCATTGTGTCAGAATTTAAGACTACATAAAACAATTGTTCAAATACTTATGTAAAACAATTAATCGATTTTCTTTTATTTTCCCCCTTCCTGTTAACGTGGAGTAATTATCTACTAAGGCATCCTGAAGCACGGATTTGGAATAAATACCTGTAGGATATAAAATAAATGCAAGAAATACAGGAAATACAACGAAAATATTCAGAAAAGCAATCTGAACAATTTTGATAACTAGTTTTAAAAACAAAATCCAATGTAAGCACATTTCAGTGATTCTCATTACGTTCACACTTCAATTAAACAAATGCTAGGTATTCAATCTGCTAGGAGAATGCCATATGGTACCAAGCTTTTCTGTTTTATCTTAAGTAGCTTATAAAGAGTTTGGTAAAAATAATAGTAAGAAAAATACTACAATCCTTTTAATGTATTTGTCTTCTAACATTATCTGCTTCATTTTCCTTATATTTAATTATTCTTCAATAATCTATTTGTTGGTATCAGTTCCTACACTACTAGTTGCTCCTGTCTGTCTTCTATTCCCTCCTCCTCCCACTCTGCTCCCAATTAGATGTTTAATAATTTTGGTTTGTGTTTTATCTTCCTCTCTCTGTTAATCTCTCTCAGTGATGCTTAAGCATGGTATTAAAGAAAATCTTTCTCATAACATGCTGCAGTCATTACTGAGGGGTTCCAGCAGAAGCTTGTATCTTTTAGCTGCTATCAAGGTGAAAATAAAACAACTTCTATATATCAAGGAGCCAAGAAGCTGAGCAGACCTGAAAGGAAACAACTTTTGGAAAATCATTTAGAATAGAAGATCAAATAATAAAGAGTGAGTCATACAAACTCTCTACCCATACATGTAATGTAACTTAATTTCATAAATGAAATCTAATTTCATGTGGTGCTGCTTTTTTTGTTTCAGATAATTTATTTTACAATAAGGTAGATCATTCAGCTTTTTTCTTTTCAAATTGCATAGCTATTTTCAGATGTCATACCAAAAGCTCCTGAAACATATTCACCCTTTGAAGTTGTATTCCTATACAACAACCTGTGTAGAGTTTTAAGTCAGAAATTGCTAGATTACGCATCTATACCAAAAACTATTTAATCTGTAGCTGTGTTTTACAAACTTTCTCCGTTACCTAAGTTACTTAAGATAAGGAGATAAAACATAGTAAAACAAAGCAGTAGAATACAAAATAATATTTAGGAAAAACTTGATTACTCTTTTCCTATATAAACAAAAACCCATCACAAATTCAAAATTCACACTGACATTCTTGATGGATAGATAAGCAATTGCACCTTTGCTGATTGAACTAAAATCCCCAACAGATATTTGTTAAGTTTGCTGTGGTTTTCTTTCAACATAGAAATTTCTGATTTACTGATAAAATGCATTAAAATACCCTATAGATAATCCAGTTTATATTAAGACAGAATAAACTTTTTATTTTCTGATGGGATCAGGAAACAGGATCAGGATGGGAAAAGAGCAGCTCAACACACAGGACTAACTTCAGAAAAAACAAGCTAATTTACTGCAATGTAGAGTAGAGAGGACTCAATTTACGCAATTAAAAAGCAATCTTCATGTCTTGAGCATCTATTCTTAATTAAGAATTTCATGGGAAATATGTGACTATTCTCTAGTTCAGATTCTTTAGTAAAATGAGAAAGTTACTGTCAAGACAAAGTTTGGAAGGGGAAAACTGAAGTTATAGTGCAATCTACTATTCTGTCCATTTGTAGGTTCTGTAGCAGCAACTTGTACATTGCTCTCCCTACACAGACAGTAGCATATTCACTTCAGGGCTCACTTCCTCCTTCCAGATAGCAGAGAAAAAAAAGATTTATTTTCCCAATGAAACAAGCTGAACAACCAAAGCAGTCATCCTGTAACTCAGCTGAAGAGTACTCTTTCCTAAGAGAAGCAAAATGTATATCCCACACATTTGGTTATATTTATTTTTCTGCTTTATGCACTTTCTTACACTTAGTGCACTTACTCTGTAAGCTTCTGCTAGATGATAACCACAAGATGGAGTTCTTACCTTTTGAGGCTGCTGTTGCTCCAGAAGTTGTTGTCTGAGATGTTCTAAATTTTGTTGCTGTAGTTGTTCAGCTAGTTGGTGAAAAAGTGAGTTGTTCACAGATTCTGGTACTAAAGGCCTAAAACGAAAGAATTTTATTAATGAGCATTTTTTCTCATAAACAGCTGATAAAGAGGCTTTCACATCTGAGTTTTAAATTGTAGAATACTGAAGACAATGTAGCTAATATCACCTTTTATTATCATCATCACTGCACCATTGCCATTTATATAACTAACAAAGCAAAGAATCTGTTAACTTTAATGTCAGGAAAACTGGCACACATTCATATAAAATTTTTAAAAATGTATACATTTCATTAATTTAGTGAAATGTCTTTTCTCTTCCTGTTGTTTCAGTTTACTTATGCTCTGAAACAAACAATATCTTCCTTTCTATTTAATTCTCCAGTTCATTTAGTGCCAGACAAATCCAAGCTTTTTTCTTAAGAAACATAGCTTGATCTTACAGTTGGGAAGTGGGAGTTTCTTTTTTAGGCTCTTCATTTTGTTCAGGTTCTTCCCCAAAGTCAAACCTGTCCATCAGCTTCTAGGAGAAAGCAAAATAAGCGTTACTGAGTACTCCTCATAAAATGTATATTTTATGTATATTTATTTTTCAAAAGAAAAATTATCTTATTTCTCCTTTGGCAATCTGCAAACTACTCTGCTCATATCAAGAGAAGATCAACAGCTTGATTACCTCACACAGAATTACAGGACTTTCACACACGCGTATCATTTAGACAGCCTGATATTCCTTCAATACACTGCTCCTTGAAAACAATTTCTGACATAATGCGCAAAAAAATCAATGCAAGCAATTATCATGCGAGGGGGAGAAGCCTCCACAGGGATTAAAAGAAAGGTATCTGACAAGAAAAAAGACAAAATTGCATAAACTTCCTGTTTCATTTGTAAAGATATCTATGTTGTACTTCTGCTGAACAACAAAAAAGTTTGTTTTGGTTTTTAATTTTTAAACAGTCCAGAAGAATTTCAGTAGCATTTTACTTTTTGAAGACAAGATTAAAGAACAAGCATGAAAAATTGCAACAAATGTTACTTCTTACACCATGTGTTTTCTTCTTTTAACTATGCATGATAGAGCAGTGCTATCAAATCCACGTCCGTATAACCCTGCACCTCGGAAATTTTCTGAAAAGCAGAGTTACCACTGTACAACAAAATACCCTAACTTCTTCTCAAACACTGGTCTCTCGGAAGAAAAAAACTAAAGCACGAGAACACAGGTCAGGCATTTCAAAATATCCAGGCAAAAAAGTCTCAAGTTATGATTTAGCAGCTCTTCCTTTTCAGGATGCTCTATTTCTTCTCAGTTACTGAAGTCCATCGAGAATAAAGCTTAAGGTGACTGAGAGGCTTTGGTCAACCATGAATTTTTTGAACTACTTTCCAAGTGAAATAATCTAACAGAAATGAAAGCAAGACTATTTAAGAAAAAACACAGCAGAGGGCATTGTCCAACCACCTCTTGAACATTGACAGGTATGGGGCAACAGCTACCTCCCAAGGAAGCCTGTTTCAGTGTTCAACTATTCTCATAAGGAAGCTTATGGGTAGGATGTGAAAATCCTGAGTAACTTCCACCATATATATCCCACCCACTTAGAGGAAGCTGGCTGCCTTCTTTTTAAATTGCTTCATTTTGTTATAATATTTCCAACTAAAGTATTTTCATCTCTGAACAAAATATGCGTTTTAGAAGAATATCCAGTCCCATGTTTAAAATATAATTAATGATCATATATGTTCCATCATGACAAAGTAGAAAGGAAAATAACAGAGCACGTACAATTTAAATATTAATAATCTGAGAAAAGTAACAAATAGAAATAATTCAACAATTGATATGAAAAGTTTTGTACTGCCACTGGCCAAAATCAAAGAACTTCCAGATAAAATAGGCTGTAGCATGATTTCTGTTTAAATTTGCTTTTAGTAAACCTAAAATAGTAGATATTAAAGGTAAATTTTTGTACTGAAGTATTTTTAAATTGGAACAGAATTTTCTTTTCAATAAGGCGACAGACATTTAAACATACTAAATATTAGGACACCTAGGGTCAATCCACCGCACATACACACATAAAATTACAGAACTTTCCAGGAATGCTATACCTATTACTTTAATTACTTTAAAATACATTCAGAAAAAGCTATGGGAATTATTAAAGGCATGAAAAAAAGCTTTTTATTGCAAAGGAAATGAAATTCTTCTGAAACAGCACGATAATATCTTTAGAAATCAAAATAAAAGAAATGAGACAAATAGGACATAAAGATAGGAAAGGTTGCTCAAATTTTTTTATTTTTTTTTTTTTTTAAAACCACAACACGAGGATAAGCAAGTTTTCATCCAATCCAAGATACTATGAAGGTTTAAGAGCTTGAAAACAAAGAACAAGGATTGGAAGAACTGACAGACATTAAAAATAAGGATTTGGAAAACAAGATAGATACTTTACCAGAAGTATTTTCCTGCATCATTTATATGTTACCCAATTCACTATCACCGTATCAGGGAATCAGAACTAAGCTAAACATTTTCTCCAGACCATCAGATCATCATGCTTACCATTTATATATCATAATTCATTTTTATTTTTTTTTTTAAATGTTCATCAACTCAGAACATTTGCCTTTTGGACACTGCCTTCAACCATATACTTCTAAATCCACACCATGGTCCCATTTTCCAGTCTCTAAACTGAACAATCACAAGTCTTTTCAGTATCTTCTACAGGAACTATTAAATATTTCTAATTATTACTTTCCTGAAACTCTAAATTCTCTAATTTTGCTGCTGCAGCTATTTTAAGATCACAGAATCATAAAATGATTTAGGTTTGAAGGAACCCTTGAAGACAATCTAGTTCAACCCTTCTGCCATGGGCAGAGAAATCTTCAACTAGATCAAGGTTGCTGACAGCTGTCACTTTTAGTCACTTCACCTCAGGTAAGGACACTTTATCTATTTCCACCTATGACAGTTATTTTTTATGTTTCACTCTTCACAAATTTCAGAACAATTCAGGTTGAAAGAGACCTCAGTACATCTCATTCCAACTTTCTGCTCATAGCAGGCTCAGTTGTGAGCTCTGACCAGGATACCTGGGGCTTTATACCACTGAGAATTGGAACACCTTAGGACTGAGACTGTATAATCTTTCCAGATAATCTTTTCCAGTACCTGAATGTCCTCATGGAAATATCCTTATACCCACTCCAAGTCTTTTTGTTTCAAGTTCTGCCCATTGCCTATAATCCTGTCACTATGCCTTGCTGTAAGAGTCTGGGTCCATCTTCTTGCTGAGTAGGTGCTAATGAGCTGGTGTTTGGTCTTCCCTGAAGTTGTCTTTGCCCCAGACTGACCCGGACCTGATCCCTCAGAGGTCATGGCTGAAGCACTTGGACATTTTAGTGGTCCTCCAGTAAACTCACTCCAGTTTGTCAGTGTCTTTCTTGTACAGGTGAAGGACCAAAACTGAATGTGACACTAGATGCAGAGTACAGACTGCTGAATAAAGGTGGGATGATAATTTCCATCAATCCTCTGTTCATACAGCCCAGGTTCATTGAAGAGGTGCTACACAGAACAAGACCCCTATGAGTGTATTTCTGCAGGCTTATCACTAACAAAACCACTTGTTACTGATGTACAGGTAAAGTACAGTCAATTAATTGCTACCTCAGCCCAATTTATCCAAACAATTGTTTTACCTATCTAGATGTCCACTTACGGACAATGTAATGTATTCAGTTGGATACAAAATCAAAATGTTCATTTAGATGGATACAAAATCTATTCAGTTGGATACATTGTGGGAGAGAACATCAAATATCTCCTTAAGTCATGGAAAATGGCATTCACTACTCTCCTCTCACCCTCAAAACCAGTCCCGTTATCATATGAGGCAACCAGGTTGGTCAGGTGTGATATGCCCTTGGTAAATCAATGCTGGCTGTTTCCAATTACCTTGTCTTTCACATACTCAGATCTGTGTTTTAGGAATACTAGCTCCACAAAGCTAAGTGAGGTGGAGCAGCTTGTAGTTCCCTAGGATAATCTTTTGGCCTTCTTTGAAGAAGGATGCAACATTTGCCCTCTTCCAGTTGTCAGGGACCTCCCCTAAATTACGTTTACTTATTTTTTTTAAAAAACGTAGTAGAAGAAGGTACAACTCTTGCTGAGCACCAAGGCACATAATTCTGATTGTGCTATGCAAAGTAACATTCAATTATTCTGAGAACCAGAAACGTACATCACTAGCTCAATTCCTTCTTTCCAAATGTATGTGGTGCCCAGTACCTGGACAAGAGGCAACTGGGCACAAACTGGAATATAGGAGATTGTCTAAACATCAGGAAGCATTTTTGTACAGTGCAGGTGACAGAGCAACTGGTACAGGTTGCCCTGAGAGGTTGTGGAGTCTCTGCTTAGAGATCTTTAAAAGCTGCCTGGACATGATCCTGGACGCTCTGATGTGGGTGGCCCTGTTTGAGCAGGGCGTTAGACCAGATGACGTCCAGAAGTCCCTTCCAAGCTCAACCATTCTCTGATTCTGTGATCCCAGATAGGACTGATCAACTTTGACCAGCTGCTGCCTGACACACATCAGTGTTCTTCAAACTCCTTTTGCCTTCATAAGACAGATCTGAGACAAGAGATTTTTCTGTCTCCTTGCAACAACTTAACTACACATTTCATAGAATCACAGAGGGACATGGTTTAGTGGGTAACTGTTAGTGGGTAATAAAGTTTGGTGGTAGGTGGATGGTTGGACTAGATGATCTTGGAGGTCTTTTCCAACCTTGATGATTCTATGATTCTAAATAGAACGACATCATTATGACTCATGCTTTTCAGTTACTGAGATTTGGGTTGTAAGTCGTATCAGCGCTAAGAAACCATTTAAAAAAAGGAAAATAAAAATTCCAAAAATGTATCACTGCAAAAATAACATTGCCTCTTAATACTTCTAGATTAATACATACTCAGCTTTAATATCTATACTTAGAAATTGTTAAACCTCAGAATTAAAAAAAGAGAAAATAGGTACGGTAACGCCAAGATTATAAAAAAAATTGTAAAAGTACATGCTGTATCTACAAAGCAGCCTAAACAACCTTTGTGTAAAGCCTCAATACACTAATAAAGCACTAGTTTTAATGTCTTGTCATTTAATCAGTTTAATTACTACTTCATTCACCGAGCTCCTATTGAATATGGAACAAGGAACTCGAGATATAATCTAACACCACTTGCATATTGCGGAACTGAGGTACAGATCACATGCTATAAACATGACTCTTCCCGCCTTAAAAAAACAGATAAACACTATATAGCCGCTGAAAGCTTGTAAATTATCACATTACCACTTTTGCATAGGAATTATTTCTGCAACACTTACCTTTAAAGTCCCAGAAATCGTAATCGTGTACATTCATTCTGCTGAAAACTTTCAACCTGCATACTACTACTGGCATAAACTAACGAATGCCAGGCTGAACTCTCACAATGCCAGTTCCACCAATTTGTTCCAGCTAACTCGTTCAATGTTCAAAACAGTCACACCTGCCAGAACACCTACCTACATAAATAAATGCTGGAGTTGAAGAGTGTGGAATAAAAACACAATACAATGCTATATTCTTATTTACTTCTTGTACTGAAACATTCAGGTAGTCTCTATTGCTGTTTCATTCATTTCCTCTGATTATACCCTATTCCAGTTGATGGTTACAGTTACAAGACAGCATGATACAGGCCATTATTTTTCTGGCTTAGTTTTAAAGAAGTATTCATTAATAATGTCAACTCTTTAGTATTTAAGAGATTTGAGTTTACCTGAACAAGTTCTAGAAATTTATGATAAACTGTCCTAAAACTTTAGACTCAGTACTTGCTAAGGTAACTAACTGAAAAAGAGATTATGAGGATTAGGAAAAAGATATTTTTTTAATTCTCTCATTTCCTTATTATTTATTCACTCTAGGGTAACCCTACAAGGATTATACTGTTGCAAGCTGTTTCTTACAAAGATATTGGAACAAGATATGTTTTTTTAATCTTCAAGCAGAAGTTCTTTTTTTATTCTACTAATATACTATGACAACTACTACTACTGCAATTGCCAGCATGGTTATTGCTACTCGGCATTCAACTCTATTATTTTTTTCCTAAATTCCTGTGTTTTTTTTTTTAATATTTATCTTTAAGAGATGCATATGCTGCAGCACACACAAGTTTCTTTACTTAGAGATATTCTTTTTATGTTTTGACATCCTTTAAAAACTGTCCCATGACTAGCTCTAACTATAATCAAACTCATTTGTTCATTCACTCTCGCTTTGTAGCTAAGAAGGCTTCTTGGCATTTAGAATTTAAGAAAATTATAAGTCCAGTCTCCTTTTACTTTTCTGGGAAAACAAGGTACATAAATTTCTGCATGTTTCTCTTTCATTACTCTGTAACAAATCATTTCATATTATAAACCATAAATACAGGAAGGGAAGAACACAAGACACGCTCAATTTTCCTCGCCACTGTGTTATGAAGGTGAAGAAAAATGTATAACAACGTCTTTTTAAAATCAAATTCATCTTTATATAGATAGCATTTAGCCTTACATTCATTCAAAACTAAGTATTTTCATTTATACTACTCTCTCTAGACATTTTTTTCATTTTCAAGATAGAGCACTATCATATATTTGTGATTTTTAATATCTCTAAAGCCACACAGTGAAATCCAAAAGACTTTCACACTTAGATGTATTTTAACAATAAAAACTTCTATTATTCTACTTCTACCTTATTAAAAGAGACACTCTGTTCCAATGGATTAAGTGTATTGGCAGCAGCAGCTGCAGCTGTAAGTTGTGCAGTTAGGGCCTGTAACTGAACGACAAGACCAGCATCCAGGGCTTGAAGCAGTGAAGGCTGAGGTTTCTGCTGCTGTATCTGCAGTGTCTGTATCAATTGTTGAAGCTAAAAGAGAAAAGACAGCCATCATATTAAACAAGAAAATTTAAAAAAAAAAAAGTCTTTTCCCCTTCCAACTAGGAAAAAAACCTCATGAATGCAGTATCATCTAACCTACTACTATTATTTCATCTTAATCCGTTTGCATTTATGGCAAATTATGTTCCCACTTACTGGCTAATTTGTTTTCAGTGGCTGATAAGACATGCAGATGCTTCTTCCTCCTAACTTGCTCTGACAGGTTGCATGATGACCAGTCACCACTCAGGATTTCCTGTTTCCTAGGTTTCCCCCTCTTCTGTTTCTCCAGTTTGATTCCTTCTGACCTGAAAAAAATCTGTTAGCCTACTTCAGCTTCCTAATGGCCCATCTATACCAGGAAAACTTGTATTCTGCAATAAAACTTGGTAAATAACTGCACTGTTGCAAGCTCCACTCTAAGCTTGTACAATGTGGTGATGTTAAGAATTTGTGCTAGTGTCTCTGGGTATGTCATAAGGAAAATCTCATGCTGAAACTCAGGTCTGCACTTACAGAATCCAACTGCCATGCTATGTCAACCAAATCATAAGAAGCAAATTAACCAAGAATTAGGAATATAATTTGACTTCCTGCACTGGCATTACATATAGCCCTATCTTAGAATAAAATTTGCCTAGGACAGTTAATGAGATGCAATATGGAACTGGAAGCTGCATCTCTGGGGCAACAGATATCCAGTAACAATCCAAAACTTCATCCACTATGGCAAAGAATAGTACAATAAAAGGCTGAATCTTGTTCTAAGGGCTTTTCTCACACACACACAAAAAAGGCAGGTGTTATTTTTTTGTTCATTTGTTTTTAAACAACCCCATTCTGCAATCCACAAGAGTACTTGGATCATACTGGAATGAGTGATCAGAGTTTATCAGGATACCCTAAGAGTTGCCTCCTTCAAATCTAGAGAAGGAAAACAAAGTAAAATAGTGTACCTTCCATAAAGGTTTTTTAGAACAAACGTACCAAAAAGAACATTCAATTGTCTAGTGTATCATGATTTCCCTGCCCCAACTTACTATTTATGTCATATTTTAAAAGGAGTGCAGATCTGTTCATCTGCTGAATAGAGATGCTTCCATTAAATTGCACAAATTTATCTTAATGCAGAAGAAAAAGGTACAATCCCTGCGGAAAGAAGCCCTCGTAAAGTACCTCAGAATTCAAGGAAGGAGCCCTCTGACCTTCCATGAGGTAGACTCTTACAGTCCAATCTTTGCTTATTGATGCAAAAAGTTTGAGCAAATCCAGGCAGTTCAAACTCTGTTCACGTAAGTGCCAGCCAGTTATCTTTAAGTTCATATTTCATTTTCTCATGAGATTCAACATTTAAGCTTTTAAGGCTTCAATTGCTCTCTTTTTGCTAGGATTCACTAGAAACTCTGTAAGTTGACTGTTTTGAAATTACCTTCTGAGAATGTGAAATAACTCCTCTGGTTCTCTAAACACAGACTCTCTATACAGCAAAGCCTCTGGAAATGCTTCAGTTATTGTTTCACTTCACTAAGAGCTTTCACTAATTACTGCAACAGGGAAAGTTAAAAAGCTTCCCACTTCCCTCTTGGCTGATCCACAAAAGATGAGCAAATACGGCTGGTCAATCCTGTACATTGCTCTGAGGAGAAAGGAATCAAACTGAAGAAGCAGAGATGGAAGCCCTAGAGTGGGAAAATCCTGAGTGGTCACCGTTGCAACTGCATATTCTTGGTGTTCACATCTTTGTTACTCCTATCCTCTCCTATGTCTGGACTCTTATTTTACCTGCTTGCATTCCTACTCACAGAACACAATCTTAGGATGAAATCAAGGACTTCAGAGCTTTGTGGGATGAATGGCGTGACTTGGAGAACAGGAAGAAGAAAGGTACAGAGGATGGAAACAAATGCTGCAGTTCCTCTACCAGTCCTAGAGATTTATATGTATAAATTTGTGTACACAGTCTTTCTCCACACTGCTCCTTGTACCTATCTATTCCCTGCCTCAAAATCCATTTTCTTCCTGGTACCATTTTGAGACAAATATCCAAATGTTATTTCTTTGTGACCTGCTGTCTTCAGAACTCTAATTACCTTCTCACTTTCATATTTTTTAAATCTTTCTGCTGCTGCCTTTTTTTTTTTTTGTTCAGAAAGCTCTCTAGGTAATAATCTTCAGAATTACCCTACTGATTTCTCTCTTCACATCCCTCATTTAAGAATTGTTCCACTATCTTTCCTCCACATTTTACAAAGTATACTACAAACACAGGATCCTACAAACAAGGATCCTACATAACATTCTGCTCTGCTTTTCATGCATCTCATGAATGTGAACATATTAAAATATTCCCTCCTCTTGGTTTATGAACAATTACAGATGGCTCTGCTTAGCTGAATGTAAAGTCATCTCATTATGTTGTCACTGTTAGCATTAGTGATTAATAACAGCTCACTGGTGACTGCTCCTCATTCTTAAACATGGGATTTTTTTTTAGTACCCCATCAAGCAAAACATTGTATTCCTCAACTAATAACTACAGACAAAGTAAAAATCATGATGCCAGAGCTGGGCTGGTGCCAGAGTTTTAACATAAATTGAAAAACATTTTCACAAAAAGCTGTCTGGCTGCACTCAAGTTCTATGGCTTCAGGCTGTGAGGACAAGCAGTTGAATACATGTGGTATTTCAAGCCACTTTGCTGAGCTGATCATTTAGAAAATGAAGAACACAAAATTAGTCACTTCTAAACCAACACCTTATTTTTGAATGCTGCAAAATAAAAACCATATTTAGCAGACTGAAATACAAAGAAGAGAATCAACACACTGCTCTCTCCCTGCAAGTGTTCAAGGCCAGGCTGGATGGGGCTTTGAGCAACCTGGTCTAGTGGGAGGTGTCCTTGCCCATAGCAGGGAGGTTGGAAGAACATCTCTAAGGTCCCTTCCAACCTAAACCATTCTATGATTCTACGATAATGCATATATAATATATATAATTCTGTGCAATGTTTAGCTTTTTGGAGGCATCTAGCAGAGAAATATGCTTAAACTGGCATTCTATTTTACACTTATATCCATGAAAACTTAATATTGCTCTGGATTTAGTCATCTGCGATACTAAATAGAAAAGAAATTGCATGTGTTCTAGCCCATCTTATCTGAGATCACATTCTGGGATATTTTTAAGGAACAAAGAAGGTTGGTTATAAAAGGCAACAGGAAATTTTTGTTTACCTGGAACTTACTTGCGATGAACAACCTCATGGGACAGTTTACACGGATACTAAGAGATATAGATGAAAGCAGTATTCCTTTAAGAATACCTTAAAGACACAGAGTACCAAACAGTGTACAGTGTAATTGCCTACAAAATATTCACCTGTTGGCCTTGAGGACTCTGTAAAATCTGTGCTACAGCAGCAAGTGTATCTGTATTAGCAATCTGAGATACCCAAGGATCAGGTAAACTCTGCACCACGTTGGCTGGAGTAACTGGAGTCACAGGTGTTCCTAAAACAAAGAAAATCCAATGTGCCATAATATTTTAACATTCAGGCTTAGAAATAGTGTCAGGGGAGAGGGGAAGCTGCTGCAAATAATTGATAAACCAGACATGAACATTCCTGTTTATTTTCTAAAGCAATGATTTCTGGACTGCGAGAAATCAAATATAAAGACATTAATCTTCCTAGGACATCAAAACCAGTTATTAAGTACAGAGAAAGCATTTCATTAACACCAAGAAAAACTATTTTTCTGACAAACATATAGAGCACACAAAAAAAAAACACACATCAACATTCCTCAAGTAGCAGCATTGCTGTGTAAGTGTATTTCACAGCTCTTTCTGCTATTGGCCTACGGGAACTACTAACAATAGCACTGATGAATGCAAAATACAGAGGAAGGTCAAGAAAACTAAATAGGTTTCACACAGTAATCTAAACCATTTAGTGAAAACAATATCAACCAAATGGTAATTAATAGCAATCCACTCAGAAACGTCAATTAGTCCAAAACTTACTGGGCTTGCTCTTTATGCCCAGGAGAAACGTTGAGGATTTTACTACAGTTGCCTGCAGCAACTGGGCTTATTAGGATTGCACTTTCTTTTTTCTTCCTAGTGTCTCTTCAAGAGGAACTTTGAGACTAAAACAGCAATCTGATCATTAGTTTCATGCCATAATCCACAATCCATCCCTGCAAATACCACTGTTTTTAGTTTTGACAATATTCTGATGAATGTCAAATGAAAACGAATGGTTTACCATTTAAAAAGACAATTTGCATCAAAATTCAAAAAAAGCACGAGAGCAAAGCTGTGATTTCAACAATGTAAAGTAACCAAACTAATGAAAATAAAAAACATTGAGGTACAAGATGCAGTAAGTCCAAGAGCAGGAATTTGTACACATTTATATAGAGGCACCATTGAAAAATAAGATGGATATGTCTATCTTATTGACTTTCAGCACAGGATCAGCAAAAGGTGGGTAATAAAATCAGGTCCATATGTGCTAAAAAGAATTTCTATAAATAAGTTTCCCATACATTCCGATCTTCAACGAAAAAGTCTCCACAAAACGAAAAGCCAGCTCCCTACCATCTACCCACAGAAGTAAGGAATATGTTTAGAGCACAAAATTATCAAGTCAGCATATATAAAAACATTAGTGTTAGGTAATTTGGAACAGACTCTATGAGCAGTTCTTTGCCCACTTAATTCTTACTCTAGACTAGAGGGATAGGGAGGTACGTCAGTAGATGAAGCTTATGTTATCAGTGTGGGGTTCTTTTGCTCAAAATCATTGCCTGTTGACCAGCAAAAGACTGGTGTCTAACATTACCTAGCAAGTTCAGTCCTGGGGTTAGCAAAAAGATACAGATGGACTCTCTTTTATTTCTCTCAGTTGTGACACAACTGATTAACAAAAATTGTGTAAGTACTGTGATGGGTTTTCGACTGACAGTGATCTTCTGTTTTGTCTATAGAGTACAAAACTAGGTCTTACTGTTCTGTTACTCAAGCTGAAATTATTGAAAATAAACAGTTGAAAAGTAAACACAAAGGGCTTTGTTTTGTTTTTGCTATTTCCCTAATCTAAATGCTGGCTATAACGCATTTCTTTCTGGATTTCATTTGATTTATCAAAATGAAACCAGTGAGATTTTTTTCAGCATGTTAACAGCCAAGGTACCAAACCTGACACAAAGGTTTTGATACAATGTGATTTATTTTATTTTAACCTGGTTTTGTTTACCTGGTGTATTGTTGCTCATAGCAGCTGTAGTGCTGGGCAAGACAGGGGTCACAACTGGAGGAGGAATTCCTGCTGCCATATCCAAGAGAGGCTGAATAATTTCACTCTTGAACACATTATTCTTCTGCCATAAGTTTAGCACTCTGACAATTTTACTCTAAAATGAGAAAAATGATAACAGAAGACCTGTGTCATGATTATCTTTCTTGTTATTGCTAATTATGGAAGTTTTAACTGGCAATGCCAACCTGTTTAGACTGAAGCATCTGTAGGTTTAAAAAACAGTAAGAACCATAAGAAGAGTTACATCAAAGATGTCTAACCCATGGACCTGGGGTTGACATATACAGGATATCTAGATATTCTTCAGTAAAAATTAATTAATTTGGAAAGATTAATTAACCTAACTGTATGCATCTCCCCCAATCCTTACACTCAGAAAGGTAAAATTAAAGAAATACATATAAACGTGTAAGGAGAAGCCTACAATTAGGTCCACTCTAGTAAGAAAAAAAATTAGATCAACATCTTTGTTCTTTATAGATAACACACTAAAATTGCTTTGATAAGAAAAAAAATATAATGACAAGGTTTACCTTGTCATCCCCAGGACAACGATACAAGTTCTGGAAAGTGCTGATGATGTTATTGCTGAATCTTGGAGCAAATACATCCTTCTCTTGCCCAAACTGATGCCGGGACTGCCTCACAATAGAGTCAATGACATACAGACCAGGAACCTTGTATTCTGGTTTGCACTATAAACAATGATAATTTAAAAGACACATACATGAAAAATAACACAAATCTTTACTGGCACACTAAACATTAACAGCTCAGTCTAATTCTAAAATGGGTCCAAGTATTACCAAAATGTTCACTATTTAATAAAGCATACTTAAGTACAAAACCATCTCAAACAGAAACAGCTAACCCTTAATGTTCAATCTGTCATAGCTACATGTATTCTACAAATATGTACATGGCTTGAATTTCATTTGCTAACACTAAAAAAATAAGAAAACCTTTTTAGAGTTTAGCTATTAAGAATTAGCACATAAACAAGAAATGCTTTTTAAAGACACATCTATTTTAAAATAGGTAGAGCAGCATAAAGCACAAACAAATTCTAGGGCTCTTTTAACATTAAACGAATACACGAAGTAGTTCTAACACAATATCTGCAGTCATTAAAATTGAAGTATCATAAATACAAAATGATGACAAAGTATTTGTCTTTCTGCATCATGAGCTATGACAGCCTACTGAGATTACTCGCAGAAATTGAATGCAACTGAAAACTGAAACTATTGTGTGATAAAAATACTAAATCATATGTATATCTAAAACTCGATGGTCTTGAATCATCTGTATAGTACTAAAAGCTTTCCTCTGTGGTAACATAAAATATCTGTTACTGACTTACCTTTTGAATGAACTTCTCAACACTTTGCACAACATGCTTGTAGAACTGGAAAATAAAAATAGTATTTCAATAGAGGAGAAAATCCTATATAAGATGCATATACTTGTCCAACTCATACAACACTGACAGTAAAACAACAATTAGAAGAGAGAATTGCTCATTCAAAAACATACTGTTATTTCAACAGACATGACTGAAGATGTTAGCACAATATTATGAAGCACAGCATTTCTCTGTTATTTTCCAAATGTTAACTTCTATAACCTAAACACAATTATAGTAAGACCTTTTAACATCGACTTAGTACTTTTTATTCAGAGTTGTCCTGTTAGTTTTATGCTGTTTTTTTCTTAATCTCACAAATCATTGAATTACTTCTACATCATCTTAATAAACACTCTACAAAATTAAATGCTGTTACTGAAACGATACACATGGAAGCTTGAGCTCCACTCTTCCAATATCCCCTAAGATGCACTGAAATGCACGTCACAATTTATAGTGAGTGAGCAAATGCAGCAGTTAGTTTATGTCCTCTTTTGCCTTGACTGTAGCATAGGGAAGCTGTCCATAGTAACAAGAAGTAACAACTGAATACCTAGTATACCTTACATTTGGAGTATGGTCTGTCTGAGAACTACAAAAAGTGTAAATTTCTGTATGATAAAACATATCATTCCACTTACTGAACTTACATTCATTTCCTGGTACACCTTTCTAGCATGAAATATCCTAAGGCTGGAAGATTAGGTACTGAACTGATAGCTACAAGATAATATTAGGAAAACTAGCATTAAAACTTTTAAAACTTTAGCAGGTCAGTGTCTTTGAGGTTCAGTTTACTGAATGGTGAAAGTATGTAATGTAAATTTTAAAACAGACATATATATCCATTTTAAGGCTTTCAGGATACTTGTATCAACTGTTTAATTTACAGAATTATTAGCTATCAATTATGGTTTAAGTTCAGTACAAGTTTTTAGCATTTTTATTATACTGTAACACATGCAGTCTAATTTATGTAAGACTTCTCTTACTTTAAAAACATAGTGAATTCCATTCTTCTACCATCAATTTGCTCTCTGAATTACACAAAACTCCAAGAAAACTGTATTTTGATATTTATTCAGCTTTTCTCAGGCAATTTTAGATTTTCCTTTTTAAATTGAGGAAGAAAACCCATCTTTCACATCGAATTGAAGAGTCAAGCTGGTACAACTCTTTCTCACATATGACAACCAGCAAATGAAAATCACACAACAAATTAAGCCCTCTATTGCACCTTTAAAAATCCCATCACTATTACAAGTGATCATAACTTTGCAATTGTACACAGAACAATGGGGAAAAATGATCAGCAGAAAGTTCTGTAAGCTACTGAGGTATTTTGTGAGAGATGAGAAATGGAAAGGAAATTAAAAGAAGTCCTTACCTTTATAGCCTTGATTGCTGCCTTGGTGATCTGTGTCATTTTAGCTTTAGAAATGGGTGGCTTATAATCATTTAGCGAGTACAACTGTCAAAAAAAAAAAAAGTGATCAGAAATATATTCTGCAATTGCAAAAAGTATAAAAACAGTATTTTTCCACCTTTGATTTTCATCTGATTTTAAGTATATATCACACCAAAAGAGAAATTCTCATTTAAGAAAAAATAAAAAGGCTCAATGAAATACAATGTAACATCCAAAATGCTTAAAAGAGAATGAGTCTTTCTTTGCAATGGCCACAGCACATGTAGTTTTATTAGCACTAAATACAGCAGATATCCATACAGCCAAGTTACAAAGGAAACACATGGGATATGCAAATATGATAGCTCTCATTAAGTTTTTCTTTGCTTTCTAGGGCAAAGAAAATATATACTCGACGACTTTTATGGAAACATAGATGCTTAACTGAATACTTATTATATTCATCATCACTTGTGTGCTGAATCTAGTCTTTATTTTCCATAAAACAAAAACTTCCAGCCTAGTGAGAAGGAACATGTAGTATTTTTGCAGCTTAAATATAGACTTCCTTCATTAACTGTTTTAACTCAAACATATACAAATTATTACAAATGCTTAAACCCAATTCCAGCTGGGTTCTCAATTTTAAAACAGCTTTGCAACTTCATATCTAAACACCAAAACAGACACAGTACACAAGTTGTTTTGCAACATATTTTTTCCAGAGATGCGGTAACAATTTTATTCTCTTCACTTGTACATCTCCTGTCAGAAGCAATCCAGCATGACACTTATTCAACAACAGTTTGCTACGTTCTGAGAACTGCACAGGAACTAACTTCATAGCTATGACTGATAGGTGGTAACTGGAAGCAACTCCTTCCCTTACACTATGTCAGGAATCCACCATCCAAGGCTATTTACTTGCTGTGAAAACCTCTGATTATTCACAACATATTGCTTTGAAAAAAATGCTGCTCTTTACTCCCTCAACCCTAGATGTGAATAGACACAGTACTATCCAGTATTTGCTGCTTTCATACAGAAAAGGGCCAGATACAAAATGCCAAGCCAGTTTTAAGGATGTTCTTGACTTAGCTTGCACTATATTTTCATTTGAAACATACATGTTTAGAAGGACATCGACTTGAAAATATAGCCCTGATAACTGGAGCGGCCATCCACAGAAAATGTTTTATTTCCTTCTTAAAGACAGAAAGAATTGGAGTTTATTCCATAAAACGGTCAACATTTGAAAGATTTGAAACAAAGGCAAAAGACCACTCACCACTCTCCTCTCCTGCTACACACTCTGAGCAACACAATACATTTAATTCTTTAGCTTCCTAAGATTCATTCCATCTTAGGCAAACAGCTAGCTAAGAAAAAATAATTCAGGATGGTGATTACTTTGCTGAATGTAAATTCAGCAAAGTAATGTGCAAGGGTAAACAGGATCACGCAGTGGAAAGGATTAGAAGATCATAAATATAGGTCCTGCTCCCCAAGCTGCTTATAATAATTTATTGCTCGGAAGTAAACAAGAAATTCCTAAGACAGAAGGATTTGTTCTCACTGCAAACATGAGATGCCTTTTCTATCCTTTCCTATCAAAAACAATCTTAACTAAAACTTTGCATACCTGTCAAAAGACAAATTGGAAAAAAACTGGTTTGCCCACACCTAAATATCAGTCTTTTTAGCCTGTAAGAATTTCAATTAGAACTGTGAAATTAAAATTAGTTCACACTTAGACATTCACTTTTAAAGCAAACATTACTATCTCTCACTAACACTAATTGCTGTTGCAAAACATTCTGAACTACACACACACTTCATATTAAAAAAAAAAAAAGTGATAGCCTTCTAGAATTTGAATATGCAAAATCTCTTAACCAGAGCTGGGGGAAAGGAGAAAAGAGGAAGAGAATCCAAAATCTCCAATCAGTTTCTTCTTCGTTTTACACTCATATTTCAGTGTTCAACTTTCAGTTAACCTTCAGTTACTCACAGGTGATGCTGGACTGCAGGTCATTTTTGTCCTGCGTAGTGGCCTAGCTTGATGATGTGCAACTACAGCTAAACTATTGCTGCTGCCTCTACAGTGCCAGAAACATTTTTGCTTACTTTCATACAGTGTGCCTCAGTTTGCATATTCCTAGTCAGCATCCTCAAAGCTCAAAACACTAGCAAAAGTAATCCACAGACACATGAGCAAGAATTTAATCAGCCTGAAATTCAGGAAGCTGCCTTGCCAATCCAAGAACTGACCAAGGAAATACAGCAGTACCTCCTTGATCTCAGATATTATGCAGCTATGAGGAGGCGGAACCGCTGACTCACATCGATGTGCTGGAACCATACCCGACCAGTCCATCAGCTTTGAAATCATCGAGGAAAAGGTGGATGGGGCAGTTCAAAGCATCTAGAAAGCTGTGACACAGTGCTGGGAAGCACAGAGCAGTCACAGCTGATTCTGAAGCAGCAGATGCATACAGTCAGGTGTCTTAGTATCATACACCTGAGATGTGCCCAAACCCAACAGAAGAATATAGGATGTTGTTATAGCATCCCATTACTCTATTCCAGGTAGCAGAAAGCCAAATACGGCCTTACATTTTCTAGTTTGAATTATCTGTCATTAAAAGAAAAAATGAACCAAAAGTAACAGCAAATTTAAGAACATACTTCTCTAGAGAGAAGCTTTTTGGACAACGGATATAGCTGTTCCACTTCTTAACAGCTGTTGAAAGGAAAACACAAATCCTAAATAGAATATTTGGAAGAAGCCAAGACAAAATAAGTATTCTGAATTATTTTTCCTTAGTCTTTAAAAAGCTTTCATTTCCTATAAACATTTTTATTTTGAAAATAACATTCACTTGGAAAGACAAAATTCACTTGGGAAGCTGGTGATTTGGGCCCGGCAGCACACAGCAAAAGAACTGTGAAGGAGAAATATCTGAAATATTGCAAAGGACAAGCTGAGAGCCAGGTGTGAATTACCTATTTGCAACTTCACAACACTTAATGCAACACTTTCAAAAAAATAAAATTAAATTATTTAGAAGAAATGTAACATCTGTTAAAACGTAACTCAGCCTCTTGCATTGTACAGAATTTAGATACAAAAAACACAGACATCCACAGAGTAGTTTAACCCAAATGAAAGTGGGCCAAAATCACATTTTTCTGAATATAGACAGCTGAACATGCACAAATGCCTTCCTGAGTATCTACTGACAGCACCCATGGTCTTAGCTCCATCCTCAGCAAATTCGTACAGTATGTTCATTAACAGTCTATCAGAAATTCTCCTCCACTACCCCTCTTGCAAGGCTGGTTAAAGAGGCAAGAGCTGGAGGACTATCAAGCAACTAAATTTTGTTTTTTCATCTAGCATACTCGATTATTTTTTAAGACGGTAAGCACGTAAAGAAATCAAATACATTTCAAATTTAATTAAAGAAAAGTAACTGCATCTATTGAGGATTATAAAAATGTAAATAAAATTACGTATTATTTTTATTTTTAAAACTTGCATTTTTATTCTGGCCCATTTTTTCTTGTACGCCCTTTTGTACAAACGCTTAGTCAAAACAGTTTGCTATAATTATTTCCTGACCATGATTTTATAAAGCATTGGCAGAAGTCCTCATTTAAAAGAAACCTCTGAACAAACTAGGAAAAACCACCAACATGGCTAATAGTCAAGTCAGGGAACCTATCTAAAACCAAACAATACACTTCTGACAATCAGAAGTGGTATGCAAAAGGAAAAAAATGGCCATACACTTTAGCTGGTAACATCAGAGCAAAAAAATAAAGCAATGAAGTTTGAAAAATAACAACGAAAAGGCATAACAATAAGCCCTTTTCAAATGACAGAAGGAATAACAGACATATTAGTGGGTTCCTCCAGGGCTAAAAGATAATCAGCACGTACAGAAGGACTCACAGGAGATAAAACTCAGCAAGAGAAGAACCCTCCCCTCCCCATCTGTTTCCATGCACTGATGAAAAACACTGAAGACTTCCCAAACCACAATACCCTTCAAGTGGCAAAGAACAAGTTGGCAAAGTGAAAAAAAAATGGGCTGTTAAAACTAAATTCTGAAGGACTCAAGAATCAAAGACTTACTACTAAGGATCACTCCTGAATTCTCACTTCAAAAAGCCTCAACCTTGTACTGCTGAGAGACTGCAAAGAAAAGGAGTTTCTGCAAAGGGCTCAAGGGGATACTTAGAAAACAATGTATCTCCTAGGTTCAATGTTTATACCAGAAAAAAAAAATATAAATTACTCCAAAGAATTACTGGGCACAGACAATTCCATGCAGCTGTTGTAAAGAAAAGCCATATCTCAGGCAGTTGGTCATGGAAAGATTCCATGAGCACACCAAGCAATCACGGCTACAGTCACTGCTACAGCCCACCTGGAATACCAAAAGACATTTGTTACAAATCACCAAAGGCACAAAAGGCTGCAAAGTAATGGAGGTCTCCTGAACAGCCACTGGCATGATTGACCAGTTATTCCTTAAAGACAGCCAACTAACCATCTGAATAAATGATTTTCTTTATAGTCATACGTCATTTTGTTTACAGCAGATGGAAGTCCCAACAAAGTCCTATCCATGCAGGGGACTGTGCCACTCTATATGTTCTGGACAGGAAAGATCAAGTCTTACTGTCAAAAGCTGCAAAGAAACATCAGTGATACAAGCAACAAAACAGCAGACAAACTAAATGCAAGTGCACATGAAGTAGTGGACACAGCCTTTGACGCTGACTGCTACTATGCAGGAATGAGCTGTGCTGATGCAAGAGACATTTCTTTGAAAGCAACAGCTCAACAGTAAACCAGAAAAATCTCAGTAGTAAAAGCAGCAAACACTTTTAGAATGACAACATTATTTAGTTCACTGTACTAACCTGCAGAGCACTGTCATCCTTAATATTTCTGGAATTTCCTCCCCTCTAATCAAGGTTTTCAGGAAATCGTTAGGGTTAATAAAACGTAGTTTTTAAGAACAAGGGTGGCCAGGACTCCAGCCTGCAAACAGGATTTCTAAGGGAACAGCAGATGCCAATACAACCCTGAGTAGTGGGGAAGGTCACTCGGGAAGGATGAGCGATGAGGAAAGCCCCAAATGTAATCAGCAGGCACTGAGTGAAAACAAGTTGCTGAAGGTAGGTATAGGTTGCTGGGTTTGTTCCCTCAGAGAATTCCCTGCCTTGAAGGGGAGCTTTGGTGTGCCTCAGAGGGATGTGACTCACCCTTAGACACTCAGTAACATCTTGATACATGTTTGCCTAGATACCATAAGGAAACACACCCACTCTTTTAAATAACTGTACAAAATACAATTAGCAATCTGTATGCAAGTATAAAATGCAGCTCTCAGTAAAAAGATCTTCTAATTAAGTTTGAACCTTAACACATCAGGCAGCTGCATTTTTTTCTTCAACATAAACAAAGTTCATTTAAGAGCAGTGAAAGTGAAATACAGTAGTCTTGCTGGGGCAGACAAACCCAAGAAGTTTCAGCGTTTTTGAAATACGCAATTCACAACACAAGCTTAGAAGAAGAAAGCATGGGAGCATGCACACAAACCATAATGTGAGCTTAAAAAACAAGCTTAGCAGTTGAGTTGTGATTCAGTGAATTTTGAAGAAAATCTACCGAATTCCATTCACTGGTCACTTATCAACTTTTCTGGATAAACAACACACAGGAAACATTTGCTGGAAAAGACAAAAACTGATGAGTGTTTCTTTAAGCACTTGATCCCTATCAACAGATATCTGACCACCAACAAAACCTGATTTCTCCCTTATGAAGGACTCACATACTTAAAGTGTCTGCATAATTTTTTTACATGAAAAAACAGTAACTACGACAACTTGAAACACTGCTATAGAAGGCACCACAGTTTGAAGTCTGTTTTAAAATTTGCTTTAAGAGAATAAGAATTGTTCTGAGAACACTGCCCATCTATCAACAGTTGGTGACATACATACATTTCTGTTCAAAATCTTATTCAAAAACCACCTCATGTTGTTGAATTTATTTCTCATCTTCATTGAGTAGTCGGATTTTGCACCAGGAACTAAAAAGAAAGTGCTAATCCAAACAAAACTAACATTCATTTCTCAGCTACCTTAATATCTGAGGAGAAAAAAAAGAAGTCTTCTGACATCTGCCCAGAAAAGAATAGTACCACAAAGAGTTCTGTATTCACCCAAAACTCAACCTAACATGAAAAGGCCCTCCTGAGTAAAGCCACCAGAACACAAGTACAATCTCTGGGGATAATGCTGGTTTTGTTTTTTATTATTATTTTCTTCTCTGCTTCAGTAAGTCCAACTTGAAAAAATGAAGAGGTTAAAAACTGACAGAAGACTAAAAAAAATCCATCACAAAATAACATAAAGCTTTGTTTTAAACTGTCCATTCCTGAACTATGGCACATTAGTCTAAAAACCAGAGGTAAGACATTCTCTCTCGAAAGGTAAATGGCATTATCATACACAAAATGATCTGGGCGACAGAAGGAAACCACATCTGATGTTGAAGAAAGCAAAACGAAACGTCTTCCAAAGAACACGATGCTAACAAGAAAGACAGACTGAACTTCTTTACATTTTTGAGGGGAAAAAAAGTCTAACACAGAGTCATGAGGAGTCTGCACTATTAAAAGAGAAATAATTTCCAAACGATTGGCTCAGTTTTTCAAAAACAAACTCAAACAACCAGTGATAAAGAATTAAGTTATAAATAACATTAAACGAAGTTTTCCCATACGAATTTCTGGGAATAATATTTTTCTCTGTAAGAAAAATAGAGAATATTTTCAAGTTTCTGTAAAAAGCGCCAGTGATTTCTCAACTCAGTGCATGTAATACTAGTATACATTTGTTTGCAATGCCAATGAAAATATAACGTACTACTAGCTTGTTCTGGAAAGCTGTGGACAAAACACTTAACCGCCTGTCTCAAGTATTCTGGATGACCAAACATCGCTCAACTGCAAATAAATTGCAAACAAAATTGGAAACTACAGAATACAGCTGACCATTAGTTTTCCCAAACCACTTACAGCAAAAGGAAACACCAGATCAACTTGCAATGAATTTGGGTGGGGGGAAGGTGTTTTACAGCTTGGCTGCATGATAATTCCATCGAGTCATGCCCTGGCACCACTATTTTGGTAACAAGGTGAGGGATGATCAATAAACACGATAGAAACATTCAAATTTGATTAAACACTGAATATAAATCACAGGGAAAACCTTCAAGGGAAGGCTTGAATCCGAATGGCGCTTAAAGAACAAAATGAGTCTGCAAAGATACACTTATCACCAAATCCTAATCTGTCTCAATGAAAGCTATTCCCAGAGTAATGATCTTAGAAGGTAAGAATCAGATGCTAGTTAAATGGTGATATAAGCACGTAACAGCTTATCAGACAGATAACACGTCTTCAAGCTGGTAATAGTAATTGGTAGCTTTGTTCTCACTTATTACAAGATGGCCTTCTCAACCTGTTTTTTTTACTCTTAATTGCAAAAATAAATTTTCCCAATTTTATAAGCTCTTATCTTAACTGTAAAGAAACGTAAGAAATATACAGAGGGCCAAACCTGCATGGTGTCTCCAAAACTATCAACGATTCTTCTTGAGTCTATTCAGTAGGCTGTGTAACAGCTAACTGATTCACTGCATAATCATGCCTTAATAACCACTGCCTATCTAACTGTGCTTCACTCCTCCAACCTGTTGGCTTTGTGTCACACCAAAACATTAAGGAGCACGACTTAATGCCCTAGAAGGGTGAAAAAAACCTGTGTGGTGGCATATGCTGTTAACCTAGTTTACTGCTTAATAGAAATGCAAATGAAACAATACTCAGTGGAGGATTTGAGCCACAGAGATGTGCCCAAAGAACCTTCACTCATGCACACTCCATGATAAGACCACCCTTTCACCATATAAAAACCCAGTCCTCCAGAACCTCAGGAAATTGCAGATATGCTCTCCATTCCCTTTTTCATTTACCCTCCACATTCGAAGCTTCACCAAGCCTTCAGATGTTGTCAGTCCTCAGCCAGTCCTAGTCAACTTGGCCACTTCAAGTGCCAAGAGGAGCAGGACAGTACAACAGAGATCTGGAAATCATTTCAAGCTCCTTGTCCACTTATGACTCTGGTCTAATCATCACCAAAGAGCACCCATACCTACTTGGACACCTCCAAGTGGTGGTTGTTATTGGGGCTGCTTTGCTTTCTCTGTCCCTCCATGGTTCTTTCTTTTTTGATTTTATTTTTAATTCATAACAGTCTTCTCCCCTCTTGCATTATTTTTTACATTCTCTTACATCAGCTGAAAAAAAAAGTCTTAAGAGTCAGCTTTACTATCGTATCTTTAAAACAAGTGTTCCTCTCATGCCACCCTCTTACCCATTGCAGTCAACTGATATTATCTGGAAATAGACAGGAAATTGTCCTCAGAAGGATTTCGAATGAATTTGTTGGACAAAAGTGTCATTTCCTCATGCACCTCCTTCAGAAGTAAAAGGTTGCAAATGCACCAGTTACACTGATTCTTCTACAAAAACTCGATTTAAGTGCCACGTCCAGGAAAGGAGGCTGACAAGTAAAGCCAATTACATTCACAATTTTGTATTTTCCTCTATCTGATATAACAATTTAATACTTCGTACAGTAAAAGCAATGACAGTGACAGCTAAGAACCTATGTAAAAGGCAATATCCCAATGTATGTAAGAGTCAGGCTTAACAACATCATTAATAATCCATCTCTTTCTCCAAGGAGATTTTATATACATTGTGGCCTTATTTCCAAATTTGGGGGGGAAAAAAAAAAAAACAAACCCATGAGGTTGCTCAAAGATTTAATGAGCTAAATATGTTGGGAATGGGGTAAAGGTAAAGATCAGATTGGTGCTGTAGTTGAAGCAGTGAATTTCTGCTCAATACTTTTACTTTAATTCTGTTAAGAGAAGTGGTCATCAAGAAAACGATTACTGAAAGCTTGGGAATTCATCAGTGTATTTCAAATTCTGATTGTTCAGAAATTCAAATAATTTCATTAAAATTGTAATTCAAAAAGTGCTAAAAGCGTTAATTTTATTGTAAATATCTGTAAGAAGTGAACCTTACTGTAGAAAGCTGTAACTTACATGGCAGTCTACCACATAACTACAGCCTAACATTTCTCCAGTTAAGATGTGGCAGCATGCAAATGAACGACACCCTCTGCGGATGGTTAGCCACCTGCAGAGCACCTTACCGCATCCCCATGGAAAGCGATAGCACACCACACTTCGACAAAGGTCAGTATTTCATTCTGAGATCTTTCACCGCTCCTATTCAACGTGCAAAAGCCAGACAGCTGTTTCCCTACTACAGTGATATCTTGGATAAAAATAAGAACAAAGTGCTAACTTCATTAAAATAAAGCTTTGTAAGTATTATATCCTTTTTCATACCTCTAGTCATGTCTCATAAAGACCAGAAGAGATTGGCTAGGAAATACTTTTCATACAAGACAAATTTTGCTGCTAGAAAGCTTGAAAGCTAAAAACACCTCTGGTCTTATGTGATCCAAAGGAACACTCACAACTGTAACTCAGGAGTTACATCACTGTTACAGCAACTAAGGGAACATTTTGATACTGATACTTCAGGACTCAGACCAGTCTCTGAGATCACGACCAGAACTGGTATCAGGGGTATCGATTACACATACCTCTCCTGAAATATTTTTAGTTTTCTCTGAAGCATTTGGTCCTGGTACCAGGGCACAACACTACTCAGACATCAAATACAATAGTAAATGTTTGCAATTCTAATGTGCAGAAGACAAAATAAATACTTCAAAGTCATGTCTAATAAATATTAACAAATTACATTGATTTCTTTCACATTTCAATAGCATTAGAAATAAATCCAATTGCATAGACAGAAAGAGTCACTGAATTGCTTACCAAAATATCTATATCACCACACTGCAAAGAACAAGAAAAGAGCATTGTCAGTCACTGCTTTGAAAAACAAACAGAATCAACAAGTTTTATTGCTGCATTTTATATACTCTCAATTTTGTTGTCTAGGAAAAGTTACTTAAATTATCTGGGCCCATCCCTCAGAGAATAAAATTCTTTCTTGGAGCTGACTAGAACCTACCAGTGAAAACTTATTTAAACCCAATTCACATCTTGTTGCTCTCTGTGCTTCATAAAAATTTTAAACTATAGATCAAAGATGTGTATGTAAGATGACCACAATGGTAGATGTTCCATTCTGCATAAGATACTTTAGTTTTAAATGAGTACAATAAAAAGTTCTATTCTTCCAGTAATCAAATGCAAGACAATACGGATTGCCAAAATTAAATACTAGAAAAGCACAGAACAAAACAGCAACCATTGTAATGCAACTGTTTTCAAACACTTAAAAGTGCATGATATGTGGTTCACATTAACACACACATTAAAAAACAGTCAATATGCTTGATATCCCAATATTTTCCTCTTACCATTGCACTTAAGTAATTTAAAAAATATTTTACATCAGCTGAGAACATTCACACTAAAAGTTTACTCCCTACATGTTAGTCATATTGTAGACCACTCTCCACATTTATGTTCGCAGAAGAGATCTGAATACTCAATCTGAGCGTACAAACAACTGAGTAAAATAAGATGTAGAGCCAGTAAGCTAGTCTCTAGCAGAACACTTTTCAGCATGTGAAGAAGTCAGGTATTACTGTCATTGCCTTTGTTTAGTCTTTCTCCTACCAATTGCCTTTTGTGGAAGTGCAACAACTCCAGGTTTACTGAAGCTGAACAATTCAAGATGCAATGATAGAACTCCATTTTAGTTTTTGTATTTTATAGTCATAAGTCATACTACAGCCTATTTACACTTCACAATCCTCTTGCTTACTACTTCCAAAGAGAGCTTCTAAGTCCTGCTGCTATAGTCCGCTTTGTACTAAGACTATGAACCTAAAACTGGAATTTAAAGAAACCACCTGGATACAAGTCTAGCCTCCTGAATTGCTTACAACTACTAAGAAACAGATGTTTAGTTGAGAATAGCCTCTAGAATGTTCTCTATTTGCCCTCAAACCTTTAACAAGTCATAAAATACAATTCCCCTCATACTCTTCATAGAAACTTGGGATGCTTACTGCCTCGGAACAAAAAGCCTAGAAAAACCTAAATGGGTCACATAAAAATAGCTGGGCAAGACTAAGCACTCTACCAAAGCCCAAGCTCCCAACAACAAAGTCAAATGATCAAAAGGTCCACATGACCCCTGGAAGCACGTCACATAAGAAAATGGGGACAACAGAAGGTTATTTCACTTTCTGCAATTCTGCCACAATTCAGGCCACATTGCTTATTTCCACCATTAACATTTTTCATGACTTTTTCATCTAATTCTTTATCACCAACAGAAAAATGTACCAGCTTCAGGCATGTCAGCCTGTAGAATTCCAGAGGGCAGCTCATAGGCTGCCCTCACTGGAGAGGTACCTCTGTTCTTGCTGCAATGCATTGATTTGAAAGGATGAGGTGCAATATGAAGTTAGGTGCTTCAGAAAATTCTAAATACAATCACATCTCTACAGTTGTGAGATGTGAATTATAAAGACAAATCCTAAACGTTTTGAAAATTAAAGACTGGCACATTTTCTCTGCCAACTGCTATTAGGGCTTACAACAAAAGCTGTCCTGTTGCACTGATTTCAAAATGTTTTCTCCATAGGTATGGCTTAAAATTCCCTGCATTCCTAAGGAAGCTTCATGATTTAAAAAATAAGAAAAAAAATGGTTTGTAGCAGGATGGATTTTTCTGCAACCAATATATTTGTTATATATATGTTTCTCCTTTCCTGCTAAGTGTTCCACTTCAACTTCCTGAAAATTAAGAAGCAAGCAACAATTGCTTATCTAGCAACCAAGCTGTGAAGATCAACAGGTTATCTGTAACTGTAATACAGAGCAGATTCACAGAATAACCCATTTCTTTTCATGTGAACTAGCTTCATTTTGTTAGTATGTATGTATAAGAAAGTCAGTATTCTGAAAACTTCAGTCTGATCAGATCTTTCCACAATCTTTCAACAATCTGCTTAATATATTTGTGAATTCTTTGGACTTGATTTTTGGAAAATGCAAAGACCTATATAAATATGATTATTTCTCTTTTTAAAACTTCAATCACAAAGATATCAAAATATTAAAATTCTATTCTCTCTCTCTCCTAACAAGTTTCCAATTTCTCTGTCAAGAAAGCTCCATTATAAAGCTATCCTATAAAGCCAAAATTTTAAAAGAACCTATTTCAGAACGAACAGCATTCAATTTACAGTATGTTGTACCTCTCTAAAGAAGCTGCAGAATACAAGGATGGGAAGCAAAAGATGTATGTAATTAGTTTTACATCAGTTCCAACAAGTAACTATCAAATAAATTAGAAAAAAAAGAAAAAAGAAAAAAAAAAAGAAAAAAAGAGACTCCAAAAAAGATAGAAACTCTCACAACTCAACTTCAACAAGTATGTGGAAACACTGAAACCTAGGCCAAACAGCACAAGATGGATCTTCTGAAATATTTTTCCCAAAAATGCATGCTATCTCAATTATAAATTCCAGTTCAACAACGTAAGACAGCTGTTCACTGCCTTTTATAAAATACCTTGTGCAGCTGTAATCTGTGTTCATAAAGTACTATTTATTCCTATCTTTCAAAACTGATGTTACAATTAAGACAGAACTTAATAATAAACAAGCTCAAGACTACCAAAACAGGTGCCTTCAGTCTCTCAGCTGTTGCTACGTTACACTCTCTTTTTGCTCAGTTGCCATCCATCTATTCTACCTTTTCTTGCAGCTACTGCCTTCTGGATCTAAGCTTCACTCTTCCTCTTTTATGCATCTTCTTTCCTAGTAACATTGTAAATGGAAACCACAGCACTGTTTGTCAAGCCTCCAAAACCATACACAGGTTAACATTTGCTACTGCTTTTGCCATGTAGAAAGTTGCTTTCCTTCAGGTGCCAAGTCTTACCTTCAGCATATGCATTTTATTAACCTAAATGCATGCATTATATTTCTGAACATGAAAGCATCAGAAAAACATTTACCAACTACCTGCGCATATAATCANAAAAAAAAAAAAAAAAAAAAGATAGCAATGTAGTATTGTTAATTTGGAAAGTAAACAAAACAACAACAAAAAAAGCTCATACCATCAAAACCTGTACCTAGTACAATCAGATAAACTCTGCAGGCAAGCTCTTGAAGAGAAGTGGAAAGGCAATGGCAAATTGTTGCATATCTGTAGTAGCCATTACTATACAAATGGTAGCTCACTTGCCAAAAGCATGACCGCGTAAAGAGTGGATTCATTTTTGGGGGAATAAATCTAACACAGGGTCATGGCAGCAATGCACTCTTTTCCACTGACTTTCTCCAAATTTTATCAATTCTTCTTTAAAACCTATTTAAAAAAAAGCTTGGTTTTGGTCAATACAGCTGACAGGGTCAGGTGAAAATGAGAACTAGTACAGCAGTAGCTGAAGACCCTCTTGTTCTCTTAAAAACATGCTCCAGACAGTGTGGAAGCTGCTGTTGAATAAGGTTAATAAAATTACTTAGTTGGCTGCTGCTGCTGTCAGTACTCCCAGAGAAATACAGCAGAAAAATAGCTCCAAAGCAGCAAAGAAACAGAAGAAATGCACATTTCTATTGAGAGCTATGAGACAAGAACAGGGACTAATATTGTATAGAGTTCAAAGCCAAGCTGAACTCTGAATACACACGTGAACAGAATATCCCCTCGTCCCAGGCCGTATAATGGAGTTACAGCAGTGTTTGTAGGCTCTAAACAAGGCTGAATCAGTCACTCAGGAGATAAATTTCCCACTGGCTACCCAGAGGCAGAGGGGTGGACCAATTCTACAGACACAAAAAAAAAGCAGGCCTCTAAGTCAAAAAAATCTTCATGAAAATAATCAAATGTCTAGATCATATTTGAAGATGTGCTTTATCAAATTGTCCTGTTCTGAATGTTTCTTTTTCCGTAAGAAAAAGATTTAGATTCCTAGACTCTGCTTTTACAACTGCCAGAGGAAAACAGACTGCTGATGACAAACTCAAATAAGACTTGTTAAGATAATTTCACGTACTTTGCAAAAGATTGCAGCCCCAGGCATGGTTTTAGTGAGCATGTGAAAATCAAAGTCATGGAGTCCTAAGAGTTCAGAAGTGCATTTGTATCAAACTGCAAAACAGTTCACTGCTCTCTAAACAAGTAGCAAATAGGATCAATACTTAGAACCATCCAGTTACAACCCAGGAGTATTAGCAGAATCCAGAGACCTACATTCTTACTCGCTTGTCCTGCAAGCGTACAGGGATCTAATCTAGATCATGGTTTAAGAAGAAATTTGAAGTGCATGCATGGAAGGCAGAAAAATAATTGATGTCTGCCCTACACTACACTTCACAAAAGAAGTGAGGTTATTGAGTAAAAAATGCAGAAAAGGCAACCAATATTTGAGGCCTTTAACATATCCTTGAATGATCATTTACTCAAGATTCTGTGACTGGAGAAAGGCTAAGGTCAGATACATTTTTGAAAATGCGATACTGAAATTGTAAACGTTCATCCAGCACACACACTGACATTTGAGTGATTTCATAAATTTCATACTTACTACAACCTGATGAGAAAAGTGATTCCCGTCCCTATCTCCTCTTAATAAAAAGCAAATAGTTTGACTCTTGCTGGGAAGCAACAAGATGAAATGTTCACATTTCACTGACACTGCTCTTCATGCCCCTGACAGCAAAAGTGAAATTAACAAATTCTTACATATTTTGCTGCATCTTAACAGAATTCAAACAGCTTTTGTAGATTGTTGTTTTTTTTTCCCCCTCTGAGGAGCATTATGGGATTATAAAGCAAAATAAAATGGAAGACTTTGTTACATCCAAGCCAGAGGTTAAGAATGAAAAATGGAGACAACTTTCCAGATATGCATCTACATGCACATGCAAATATAAACGGTTGATTTTTTATTCTGAAAATTGAGAAGAGGAAGTAAAACAAAAACATCCCAATCTGCTACAACAAAACTTACAAACATCAGAAGATAAATAAGTATGAGGTAAACAAAAAGTAAGAAACCTTCAAATGTAACAGTTGCAGAATCTTTTAAAACAGCAGAGGATGTGAAAGCAGGTTGCGCTTTTCTATCACTGTTAAACTATTAGTGAGAAAGAAGAGAAAACAGACAGATTTCTCATTTTCTCAGCAGCAAGAAAAAGAAAACAAAACTGCAGACGTTTCAGGTGCTTCACCTGATGTGAAATGTGCAGCAGGATCTAAGAAACATATCTTGCCAACGGAGTAGCTTCCGTGCCCTTTCGCTGTTCCTCATACACAACTGCTAGTATCACTCACTGTCTGCACTAATCAAAGCCCTGGCTCCTCTTTTCGAAGAGCATCCTCTTTATCACTCTTCCCAGCTATTCAATATCAATCTCTATTTAGCATCTTTATGAGGCACACCATTTAGCATTTTTCAGCATTAACTGGCATTTTTTTTGAGAAAAAGCTGCCTTGGTGATTTTTAGAATATGCCGTTTAAATACAGTATTCTAAACCAGAATAACTGGCCGATCTGTGCCACCTGCTCTAGGGAACCTGCTTTGGCAGGGGGGTTGGACTCGATGATCTCTAGCGGTCCCTTCCAACCCCTACAATTCTGTGATTCTGTGATTTACACTGTACTTCTGTACACTATACTCCAATGGGTAATTAACATGTGGGTTACTTTCAAGGGGCACGTTTCTGAAATCAGAGCTAACTGAACTGTTCTCCACTGCCACTTCAAACACACTGTCTAAGGAAACGTCATGGTAAAGGTGATCAGACAATTAAACAGAGCACAGAGACAACTGCAACACTGGCAAACGAGTAAGCACAAGGCATTTTAATTCTGTGCTTAAGTAAAGGTAAAACAAAAAGACAGTAAGGGCAGCATCACTGACCGCAAGACTTAAAAGCTAGTACATTAAGACGTGCCTGTATGTGAGAAACATTATATGAATAATTATATTTAAATGAACTAGATCAGCAAATTATTATTGCAATTTTGACAGAAACAAGCATCTAAGCTGAAATTGTTCCTTAGAAGTTAAATAATATTTGTCCTTTTGAGAATCCTGTTTTTCTACACTCAAGATGCAGTTGACATAGTTGAAGTATTACTTCAAATACTCAACTTATATTTAAAACTAATCTGTAATCTCTGCTTTCCCTAAATTAAATTCCAATACTGAAAGAAAACTCTGGGGAGTATAGCACCTAAAACAGTTTCAGGCACACTACCTGAAACTGATTGGAGAAGTGGAGAATGTCAGCTCTGAAGCTGATGACGCTGAACTATAAAATAAATACTGGGTTTTAATTACTTAAATTTGCAATTAAACCACTATCATCTGACAGTTGGAATGTGACAGTATGTATGCTTGTCTCTAGTCTGCCTGAATTCCTTTTAACAAAATACGTTTTATGGAATGTATAAATGCACACATTGAAATCATTTTCCTCTGTAAAGACCCGTTCTTGACGTTGATGTTGTGCTTTTGAGAAAAAGCTCGGGGTCTGAGCTGAGACCTGGAGGAAAACGATTCTGCAGTGCCTAACCTTCAGGACCTCAACTGTAGCAAATGATAAAACTGTGCAGTATGAAACACTGGCAATTAACAGTATACTAAGTCAGTTGTATACTTTAATTTTTTGTTCAATTGCTAAACATTTTTATTCAAACGTAAAATATCAACCACTACATGAAAACAATACTGAGCTTGTTTTATTTGCCAGTATGATTATTTCTCATCTTCAAATTAATGCTTCCCAAGACATTAAATCACAGAATGGTTTGAGTTGGAAAGGATCTTAAAGCCCACTTAATTCCAGCCCCTCTGCTGTGGGCAGGATTGCCACCAACTAGATCAAGCTGCCCAGGGCCCCATTCAATCTGGCCTTGAACACCTTCAGGGATGGGATGTTAGAGCTCATTTGATGTTCACGGTTAGGTAAAGCACTGACAATGCCAAGTATCATCACTGAACATGGAACAGCTTTCTGCAACAGCAGGCATTACTTCCAGGACTCGGACTTCAAGGAAACCTGAGATATTTCTTTCTAATCAAATTAATGGCCAGCCTACGTTAATCACTTCAATTGTGACTGTCATACAGGATAGCTGTGAGATCTTTTTTCAGTTTACACACACATTTGGAGTAATCTGTACTACCTAGATGAGCAGCTGCTTTTATTTTAGCTTCATTGCAGAATCCAAACACAACTCCTTCCCTGAAAAAAGAACCCCAAAACCAAACAACAGAAGTACCCAGTCCGCAGATTCAAGTGTTTGAACGTATTTGGAATGTTCTTTCTAAAGTGTCATCTGGATTTCACCAGTAAGTTACACAAACTGCATAAACTACTGTAAAATTGCTAACTGAATGCAAACTGCATAAGAGAAAGCATTGTTAAAGGCTCTTTTCCTATAAATTTAGTCTACTCCATCTGATGCTAAATTTAATTTACATCTATTTTAAGCCAAATATCTCTAGAACAGAACTCTGATGTCATTTCTGGAATATAACATAACCTTAGAACATAATATAAACAACAACAAAAAAGGAATTTTACAAGTGAAACACAAATATTTTGCAACTTAATCAAAAGTACTTAGGTATCTGGGCTTGTTTAGCATAGAGAAAAGACAGCTCTGGGGAAACCTCATTGAGGCCTTCTAGTACCTAAAGGGAGGTTACAAGCAGGAGGGAGACTGTCTCTTCACAAAGGCAGATATCGACAAGACAAGGGGCAATGGCTTTAAACTAAAAGGGGAGATTTGGGTTACATGTTAGGAAGAAATTCTTTACCCAGAGGGTGGTGAGGCACTGGTACAGCTGCCCAGAGAGCTGTGGTTGCCCCATCCCTGGAAGCATTCAAGGCCAGGTTGGATGTGCCCTGGGCAGCCTGAGCTTGTGGGGGGCAGCCCTGCTCACAGCAGGGGGTTGGAGCTAGATCATCCTTTAAGGTCCCTTCCAACCTAAGTCGTTCTACGATTCTATGATAGTGTAGACTGTGCTGTGGACTCATACACTTCAACTATTTAAAATATCTACTAATCATGTCACAGTTCTAAAATGCTATGTATAGGAGAGTTTGACCAGAAATAACTATAGAAAGTTAAGTTAAAATCAAGTTCTGTCCTGGATACAGAGGTGTTAGAGTGGCTAGCAATTATACTCAGGACTCTACAAATACAGCAAGCTCAGTATCACTTACTTCCAGGGTCAGGGTTTTGGTTACAGCATCTTCAAAACTTTCCTATCAGTGCAGATCAGCATTCAAATACAGAGACAGAGGTTAAACAAAAACAGAAAGAAATCATAAAAGCAAGTCTACTCATAGATGCTGTCTATTAATGCTATGGGAGAAAATTTGGTTGATCTTCTGCATTTTCTTTTCCAACAACGCAGTCTACTCTATTTCAAGCATTTAAAGACTTTTTTCAGGCATACTCTGAAGCCTTCCTCTTCAGTATGGTTCTCACCCTAAGTCTCCAGAGTTAATCTGTTATTTTGAGAATATTTATACCTGAGCACTCAGTAAGTCACCCAGAAGTTGTTTCCCAATATGGAAACACAGACTTTTTCCTCACGCTAGCAGGTACACCCAAGAGAAAGACTATGAACTGCCTATGCTCTTCTGTCCTTGTGACTAGACTCTTCCTTTTCCCTCCTTAAAAATATGGCACATAAGCTAATTAAAAAGTAAAATAGAAAAACATTGTTTCTAGTCTTCATTTTTCTTCTAGTGGTCACAGTGTGATTTTTCCACTTAATTCAAATTACATTACACGTAACACTTAGAACTGTACATCAGTTACGGTTATTTGGCTGCTATCGGGCTCTCAAGAAGTGCCCACCCATTTAAAGACATTTTTAAAACCTTGTTTTGGCATGTAGAAACAACACAGTTAGCACATCCTTCCACTAAAACATCAAATTACTATTCAATAAAAGCAACACATTAAGTTGTTAAAACCATGCTGCTTCTACACTGGGGGCAGAGAGACCAGCAACCTGAGCTCCAGCACAGAGCACTCTGCAGAAGTATACGTTGTATTCAGAGCTGATACTTTGTACGTTTCACATAAACAAGTCCAGTTTTCTACAACACAGGGCTGCCTATACAGAAAAGTGGTATTTATTTTCCTTATTCTCACCTTAACTTCCAAACATAAACTCTTGCCGTATGGAGGAACAAAGCAGAGCTATCATGAGAACTATCTTGCATAAAAGAAATATTAACTGTTGGCACAAAAGGAAGCCATACGCCACACCAACACTTGAGCTTGTGAGCGTATGCTTGCAGATCCTGTGTATCATTCTCAACACAGTCCTTTAGTGCACCACGTAAGTTCTGTGTAACACGTATGGAATGTCTGCTTCTATCCTGACCTCTCTAAATTTGCTGTTTTCACAGATGAGCCTCCAGGCCTTTGTACATCACCCCCAAACCTAAAAACAGCTCAGTGAGGTGAAGGGGATCTCGGAAAAGGTGAGTGGCTCGGAGAAGGGCACTGACCCCGGCAAGGCAGGAAGCTCAGCGCTCTCCAGCCTGCTGCGGGAGGCTGGGCGGCATCCCGGCCGGGCACGGCCCGCTCACCGCCGCCAGAAGAGGCACGGGGAAGAGGCCTGCCCCGCTTCAGCCTCCCCCGCTCCCCTCCCCTCGCCCCGTCTCCCCCAGCCCTGCCGAGCCCCGCTCGTTTCCGTCTCCTCCCGGCGGCGCACGGCCTGCTCGCGCCGCTTCCCGCCCGGCGGCGCCGCCGTCCCTTCCCCCGCCGGGCTCCGCTCGGCCGCGCCGGGAGGAGATGGAGGAACAAGGCGCAGCGGCTGCGGTGCGGGCGCCAATATGGCGGGCACGCGGGGGGCCCTCGC
>WBMW01001880.1:331845-361162 GCA_013396635.1 Penelope pileata | reverse complement strand
GCGGCTCTAGCGCCGCCTGCCGGACAGCGCCCGCGCCGCAGAGGCACTGCCGGGAAGAGGCACGCCCCCCTCTCCGTCTCTCTTCGGGGCGGAGCCCAGCGCCGAGCGGCTCCGCCCCCAGCGCTGCGGCCCGGCCTGGCGGGAAGCGGAGCGTGCGTGAGGGCAGTAGGCCCTGCGGCGTGGGCTGCTGCTGAGGGGCGACCTGCGAGAACGAGGGAAGGAACGGCGGGACATGGAATAGCACAATAATCACAACAAACGTTATTTATTGAGAGCAAAGGCAGAAAACCAAAACTGTATTTAGAACTTGATATACCAACACCAGGGCAGCCCTGTCTAGCAGGGAGATGCCCATTTGTTACCCAGGTGTATTTCCACCAGCAGCAGTGCTGGGTGCCAGAGAGCTGCTCCCCAGGCAGGGAGGCCCCTGTGGGACACACATGCAACAGGGACAGCACCAGGAGCACTGGAGCACTCGGAATCACAGGTACACCTACAGCTAGTTTTTCAGACCTCCATTCTGTTCCTTAGGCTCGACAGACACAGCAGAACTGACAGAGCAACTCAGAGTTATTTTTACTTCCCAATCCTTCCCAATCAGTAAGTCCAGGCAGCACTATCCTGCCTGCACGAGCTCCCCTTGGACCAGGCCCACCACAGCTCTCCACACCCCATTTACACTTCCACCAAAGGGCATCCAGCGTGTGCAGATCAAGGCACACTTAGCTTGACAAAGTAACTTAAAAATTAAACACAGGTAGACATGGAATTGCATAGTTGCATTTTCACAGAAACTCACACAAAGATTTTATCTTGTTAGAGTTAGAAGCTTTTCTTCCCTGACAGGTTCACTTACGGAAGAAGTTCACCTCTAGCAGCCAAAGTTGTTGCAGGAATAGCCCACAAAGGCAGCAAAAGTAGCCCACAAGGGCAGAAAAGAGACCAGAACAAATGCCCCATTTAGAGAGGGTAGAGGTAGGGAAGGCATCTGATAGCAGCCAGCACCTACAAAGTGAAGTGACTAAAAATGATTTTTCGTCATTTCGAAGTAATTTGAAGTTCTCTTTATCAGAGGTACACAACAAGTCAAGAGTGTGGTCTTAAAGTAGAAGACATTCTAACTCAACAAAAGGAAAATGTTTTTCATTGTGAAGATGGTCAAAGAGTGGAACAGGTTCCCCAGAAAAGTTGCATGGTCTCCATCCCTTTTTCAAGGTCCAACAGGATAAAGTTCTGGTCAACCCCTTCAGAGCTCACAGCTGAGCTTGCCTGGAGCATGAGGTTGAGCTAGGGATTTTCTGAGGTCCCTTCCAAGCCAAGCAACTCTGGCAGTCTTCTCCCAAAATAAGGACAGAGCTGCCCTTCCTTTCACAAATAATTTCAGAGAAGCACACTGCTTTCCAGGAGGGACTAGGCTTTTGCTCATCTTTTGTTCTTTTCCTGTGGGAGTTAAGAGTAAAAATGTGAAGAGACAACTCTGTTCGAATTATTGCAGAAGCTTAGGCATGGGATTTGTTATATTACAATAGTAAGTGGTAAAACTATTGACTTTGTACTCCTTTGGAAAACTTTCTGAAATATTTTAGTTATAAACTATCATCCAGAAGCTAGTTGCTTTCCTTTTGGTTGAAATTGAGGCAGGTCTAGTTTTGCCTATGAAAATGGATGGAATACTATGCTGGACAGGGAAAAAAAACTACTTTGGAATTGGCTCCGAAGTGGCCACAAACTCTCATGTGACTGTTTTTTCAGAACATTTATTCCAGTAGCATAAGCTCTTCCATTGAAGGAAGGGGAAGGGTGAATAAAGAAGTAACCAGAGAAGGAAGGGTAGGATTCACACTTGAAGATGTATACATGAAGCCTTGACCTCTGAAATGCAGAGCCTGAATTTGAAGTGAGGGAGTTAGCTACCATCCGAGAGTAAGAAATAGGTTAGAGTGAATACTACATCTCCGATCGTAACACTAGATGTTCTAGATTAAGCAAGCAAGCATACAAATGAAGTAATACCAAAACTGCACAGAAAAATGGTTTGTTCTAGGGCAAGGCCACCTTGCCTCATGAGGCTGTCTAATTCAATGACTTGCAGTATTACCCATAACACACCAAAGTTGGGAGGCTTCTCATCTTGTTCTGGAACAGAATGAGTGACAGTTTGCTGCACAATGCAAGATTTCTTCAGTTTTGATGCTTTGTGCAAATATTGGAACTCATAGCAGAAACTTAGTTTTGCAAGTAAGATCACACTTGCTTTCCAACACGTCAAGGAAAGGTATGTGAGATCTACAATGGAGCATGCTTCCTGTTTGGATGCAAGCTTCTTTACAATCATGAGAGAAAAGCAAGAATGAAGAGATCTTAATCTGACATGTACTGAGGTTTTTCATAAAAAAGGTAAAATAAAGTATGCCCTCATTTTTCCTACTTCTGAAAAGTCTAAATACAGACTCAATAGAGTGAACAGGTATCATACTGCTAAATGCCCTTAAGAAGTCCTCCATACAAGTGAACACTTCCCTGCTGTTTTCTCTCACCTTTTAGATTTAAAACAAACAAAAAAACCTTACAAGCATCAGGAGAGAGAGCTGGTGTTCAGGTAGGCACAGAGAAGAGCAGATCTGTAATAACAGCCACTTGCAGCTTGAGGTAAGAAAAACGTACTAAGTTTCTTTGCAGCAAGCTTTCTCCACACTTTAAAAGACATCTGCAAGTCAAAGCCAAACCATTCTGCATGCACATTACCAATCCCTAATTTTTCAGTGTTTTCAAAGAACAGCTTACATTTTTTCTGAACTTAAGTACATTCTTCTTCATTACCATTTTCACAAACCACCTCATCATCTTTCATTTATGCTTTTGTTTTTAGTTGCCACTCCATTACAACCATTTTAAAAGTTCTTGATTTATAACTGTAGGTATTGAAACATTTTCCATTTAACTTATCCTGAATTTGTTTGACATGTTCTCATGGAGAGCTCTTCCCCCCCCCTCCCCCAAAGCATGCTTGAAATTGGAAGATTGTAAAAGGAATCCTGAACCACTATATTAGTAATTGTATATTGTTCATGATAGCCTGATTATTGGAAATCCCAATCAGCTTGCTGTCCAGTTCCTCACAGTCAAGCTTGACTTACTCTAAATATCCTATGCTTGTCCTGGCTTGATGGTACTAGGCTCTAGTCATCACACCACAGAAAACACTTTAAAGACAGTGCTGTTCATGTAAGTCATACTTAGTGTTATTTCCAATATTTCTAAAATAATCTCAGTCAGGAAACATTTCCTAATGCTTTCTTATTCTGTACAGGGTTCTAATCCTGAAGCTTGAACTTCGTGCTGTACTTTTCTGATTTTCTTTTCTTTTTTGTTTCTGATTATAGTGTACAATTACAAGGTAGAGTGATCACCATTTCTTACAGCTACATAGTGAACATTTAGTTCTGCTTCTAACAGGACTGTTCTTTTAAAGGAAGGGTTAGGCAATGGTTTTGCAGTAACAACTACAGCATGCTTATCTCATTTTAATGAAGCAGCAGAACTATGAGAATGATACATGAAAAATCCTTACAATATCCACTTACAAACACTGTAAAAGACATAAAAGTATTCTAGTTTTTGTAGCTAATTCCAGCTACAAGCACATCCAGTTTTTGGAAGCTCAAACTGAAATAAAAACTATATAAAAGTACATGCAACTGAAATCTTTTTGAAGAGTCTAATTTGGGTAATAAAGAAAAACTTTCAAAACCTAAGTATTTCAAGGAAAACTCAAGTAGGGTTCATAGAAAAGTTTCAGAGACTATAAACAGCAGAAGATTACATATTTCGAGCATTGCTGTTCATAGATCAACAAGCCAAGCTAGGGTCAAAATGCCCTGTGAGAATGTGAAAGGTGACACAAACACTTAAGACTAAGAAGTTCTATCTGCTAGCTCACATTCCTCTTGAGACACAGGCTGACAATCAGGAGCGCCATTCCTTGATCAATAATTTGGATTAATCTTTTGTATTGTTACATCTCTCCTGCCCACATGCACCAAATCTCTATCTTGCAGCCATAACACTGCATTATTTTGCCCATTCCGATGAGAATCATATTTGGTTTTACAGAGTGTTACAGAAGTGAGCACAATGGCAAAGAGCCATTTACATCATTTTTCTTTATCAAGGAAATTATGTAGGAAAATGATTTATTTTGCCTTATACTTTCTTGGATTTGCTTCAAGCTTAGTAAATGAGAACTGAACTATCACACTTAGTATCTTAAAAATTCAGAGACATTAAATCAAATTTCCAACTAGCACTTAAGGTCACTTTTTCTATAAAGAGTGCAAAATCGCTCAAATTCAAATTAGTGTGCAGATTTTCTAGGCATAGATATTTGCCACAGATATACATAGAACTGGACAACTTTTTCTGCAGTGGGTGGTCTAGACTCTCACCACACATCCATGTAATGATAGCTACCAAAAAATCATAGTATGTAGAAGACTAGAAATGAAGGAATACTCAAGGTTTATTCTATATTGCAATACCTAATCAACTACTGACAAAACAAACAAACAAACCTTATGTTTGAAGAAGAAAGCCCCAAGGCTTGAAGTATGTCTCCTTATCACATTGACGATTTCCTCATGATTTTCAGCAGTTAAGTCTGATTTTCTCATTTCAGAACTTCTTTTCTGGCAAGTTATGACCTCATTACAAACATACCAACCACACTTCTTCCCTAAACAGATGGAGTTCTCATCTCTTCCATTACTTTTCAGTAATGGACAATTCCAGTTAGACAGTGAAGTAAAGGATTTCCTATCACTTACTATTCAATCCTGGACAGTGAAACTCAGCTCATTAGCTATTTGCACAGCAGTAGAAGAGACACCAGAAGTCTATCTATGGTGGCATAGACAAAGCAAACTGCTAAAATATGAGAAATTAATCTGTTTTCTTCACAAATACATGTCTATGCTTTAATAAAAGACAGGTCAGTCAATGAGATCTTCACACTGAAGAAGTCAAATGGAAACAAGCAGGATAAAGAGGACTGTAGGTGCACACAAGGTGTTCGTCAGCATACAAATATTTCAAGATATTCATCACCACTTCACCTGGGGTGTGGCAAGAAAGTCACCGTCTACTTCCAGCTTCAGAAGGAAGTTACATAGATATGCTTTCCTTATCCTTTTTATATTCCCATTCTAACATGCTTACTGAAAATGTACACTAGAATGGCTATTTGCTATATGTACTATTAACTGTGTTTTGAAACAGTATGTTTATAGCATGGCAGTTAGCTATTTGTGCCAGCATTCAGATTTCTCTCTGTATGCCCTAACAACAGAAGTTGAATTGAGGCCTATATGATTGGGATAAAGCATATGAACTCTTGAACGCAGTGCTCAGGTTCTGCATGAAGAACTGATTGTGTTTAAATCTTATCAGAGAATACTGTGAGTATGCTTCAAGCACATGCTTACTGTTCTTCAACCACTAGTTCAAACATTTGTACAAACAGTAGATCAGAACTAAACCGAAGGCATGGTGACATCTTACTTCTCCAGGAAAGGAACTTACCAGCCCAAGGTCACAAAGACAGCAAATATTTCAGAAGTGACAGGACATGCTGGTCATCAAGTATTCACCTCTTTTGAAAGTGTATGCAGAAGAGAGTAAGCAGTCTCTGATGTGGTAGGAGATGATCGTGTGGCTAAAATGGAATGAGGAGAGGGAATACAGGCACCTTCAGTGCATGCAGAATCCTTTGCCCACTAAGGCAAAGTGGTTATTAATACCTAGAAATACTTCTAAAACCTTCAGAGCTATCCAAGTAATTCAGGAGTCCACAAACACAAACCCTTTACACACCTTTATCTCTTAGCCAATAACTAATGCAAGACAGTAACTAACAAATGATTTGGAAGCTCTGTCCAGGGAGGGAAATGCTCATTACTTGATGATAGTTACTTTTAACACTCTGAACTTGGTGCTTGACTTACAACTTAATATATTTATGAATATAGTTATATAGCTCTTCATTATGAATAATGAGAAATTGGACAGACTGACTTCCTGTAGTACCTTAGGGCTTTGCAAACTTTATTGCAGGCAGTACTGAGTCAGAGCTACTAAATTCAGCTGGATTGAGCTGACATGCACAGTTAGTTACTTGAGCATGACAGCACTACCATTCACAGACTCTTTGGGTTCTTCCAGGGGGAAATGAGCTTGTCCCACACAAACTACACAGCTTTCCAGATCTATAACCCTGAACACAGTTCAGCTCAGGGTGATGACACTCTTGGGTTTTGGCTGGCTTGGTCTTGCAGAGCTTAGCAGTAATGTTCCTAGGTGCATCTTTAGATTTGTCAAGCAGAAAAGCAAGAAAATACTTTCTAGATCCTAGTGGTCCCCAAAACAGTCTAGTCAAACCAGCATGATACATCAGTTTATTTCCTTCTCAGACTCACTTGAAACTCTGATCTCAGAGCAAGGAGGTAACAGCTACCAGGAAGTACATGCCTTCTAGCAAAACTTGTGTTAGGAGGAACATTCCCAGCTGAAAACCATTTCAGCATTCTGACATACAATGTCTGCTAGTCAGGGTGTCAAGTCAAGACTTGCCACACCTAACAGCACCTTCTAAATTTATAACTAGATCAAGAGTAATTACAGGATGCAGCTCAACATCCACAAAGGTCCCTGGTGAACTTTCTCCAGTTTAAAACTCGCTCAGTTTATGGCATCAGGAAAGCATTTAAGGACATGAGAAGGCATTTCCTCTCTTTACCTCAACCCAAACTTGCTTCCTGGATCAAAAATGGACTGGAAGGAAGCAACAGAGAAAGAACCCATTGTGATGTGTTTTTTTTTTCCCCCACAGTTCTCGAGTGATCCTTCTCAGCAGTGGACCAGGAAAGTTTAGCTAAGCACATTTTGGTGTCATCTACACAGTATTCTGTGAAGTTCAGGGAATTTTTTATTCCCTAGCCAGGATATAGGACCAACATTTTTTTGTTGATACTTTCAAATAGGTACAAAGTTCAATTTTCCCCATGGCAATCTGCTTATTATTTGGAGGTAAAAAGCAATTAAACAAAACACTCCAATGTAGTTTAATATTGAGTTCATTTTTGAAAACAATTCATTCTAAGAAAAACATGTGTATCAGCTACAGTTTCCCAGTCCAAGACTGTGTTTACCCAGACATAAGCAGTACAGAAACCACCATTCTGGTCAATCCTGACAACTACACTTTTGTGAGTGCTATTCACAAGACCGCATAAAATAATATTTGTAAAAACATTGTCTGCCAATACCTGAAATGATGAAACATGGAAAGTTGCTGGGGGTAGAAAGTAGAAGTATTCTATAGAAATAGTAGTATCTATGTCGCAGTACAGTCCAACCCCCTCTGTTTGCTTTAACTTTGATACAGGACAACTTGTGATCCACTTAGTGCTTTTAAGTAAATACATTTTGCTAACAAATTATTCTTTCCCATGCTTGATATCCCTAAGTACACTCCACCTTCAACTCTCAGGCTCTTAAAACAAGCTTCTTAAAGACATTTCTAACTAAAGTAAGACAACAATGGGTATATGCCCCATATATCTCCCTCTAATTCTCTATAGAACTACATACACACAGGTGAAAAATATTATTGCTAGAAGGTGGTAAGCACTGAAATATTTTCTATTTACAAGGCTTATTCTTAGGAAGTAAATAACAGGCTGTTAAATGGGTCCTAAGTTACAGAATAGAGTATTCAAAAGCTCTTAGATTTTTTTATAAGACTTTTTAATAGCGAAGTCTGAATTGCGGACTCTCAAAAGTTTTAAAGAAACATAGATCAAGCTTGACAAGATGATTTCTGCTATTTTATAATGGTCACTCTTTCAGGGCAAGTCTTAAAAAACTAACACTAGCATGACCATGTCTTACCTGAAAGTAAGTACTGCAAGAACAGGAACATTCAAGAACATTTTGTATCATCATCAGATGTGTTCTTGATGTGAATGCATTTTTCAAAGCATTCCTCTCACATTAAGCAGTGAAAGAACTAGCACAAGTCACTCAGATTGCTACATGACATGTTCATAAGGACAGGGGGCACAGCAGGGGCAGGGTTTGGGGTATGCTTGTGGAGCTTTTATGCATAACAGCTACAGAGCAAGTTATAATAATGCTTTAAAGATGACACCCCCCCCCACAGCTCCATGTAAATAGGCAAAATAAAGCTGATTTCTCCATACTGGAGCCCAGCCACTGGGGAATGAACTGTTATGAGCCAGATGATCCTTCTCAGTTGCATGCTTGCTTTGCAGGATTCATAAAACAAGATTGTCATTTAAATAACTCTTATGCAAACAGAAATACATTCTACTACCCAAAAAAAAAAAAATTTGCTCATGACCAAATTCAACATTTCAGCTTCACATGCACCTATTCAGGTACAATTAAACTGAGAAAAAAGTTAACCTATTTGCAAAAGTATCCATCTTACGAATATCTGTGATATAAAACCACTTTAGCAATAGTAGAGGCAAATGGGATGCAAGAAGCTGACAGCATAAATTTTAAAAAGCTGAGTGTTTTAATTTTTAATTATTTTCCCCTTTTAGAAAAGTTTAACGAAGTTTTGAAATGCAATCTTGTCTCATTCATGCTTGTATATACAGAAGCACAGGGTTGTACTTACATCCCCCAGATAAGGCATGCTGAGGAAGTTTCTGCTGTTTCTGAGGGAAGCTTTCCTGAGCCTCAGTTTCCCTAGTATGACGACAGCTCCTAATGAAGGCCTTACAGCCTGCCATGAGGAATATTTCCAACAGCAGTTACCATCCCACATATCAAAAGGCTTACAAAACCTCAGGCTCCCGATCCCCATACTTTTTTTGGCCACAGACAGTGGCATCTCTTCAACACTTGTGCTGCTTATTAACCATCAAGTGTATTTCCAAAAGCCTCACAAAGCTGATGTAGTTCTCTGGAGCTTAATCAGGACACTGAGTGCCAGACAAGCCAGTGCAGCAGGTGGCAGGCGACAGCCAGACTTAGCAGCCCTGACGGCAGCATTAGGAGTCGAAGAGCTGCAGGTAAAAGGCATTTCTGAGAGACAAAAAGGCAGCCTCAGAGAGCAATCCCAGCCTCCCCGAGAGCGTTGTTGCCGGCAGTGGGCTGCCCACCCGCCCAGGCCGCAGACAGCGGCGCCGCGCAGCCCGCCGGCACCGTGGCTACCGGATTGGCGGCGGCGCGGCGCAACCGCGCCACCTTGTGGCCACGCGCGGAGAAGGAGAAGGGCGGGGTGAGGCTTCCCCAGTAGAGCCGGGGGGGGGAGGGTGGGTAGGAAGAGGGGGAATTCTATTCTACTAAAGATCTATTACAATTAGAAAAGGATTGCCTTTAATTGGACACTGGTCTGCTATGCTAATTACATATACCTCATCAAAACAAAAGCCAAATTATTTGCAAGAGATCTGCACTTCAGTTACACTTTTCACTTGTTTTTATTCAGCTTTGTTATTCTGACTCAGATGCAGTTCACATGCATTTGGTTTGGTTTAATAACAAGTTTACAGGTGATATGCTCTGTCTGCTGAGGACCAGAAATTGTGAAGTCAGCTTTTGTCCATCAAACCCTGTGTTCATACAGAGCTTTACTGAAATAAATACTTGGAAAACAATTAAATTCACGGCTGCATGTTTAGCAGCTAATGAAAATGCTGTATGTCAATCAGACCTGGTAGGCATGCTGTAGCACCTGTAAGGGATAACTGCTATCAACCCAATTTCTGAAAGACTGGCTCAACTTCCTAAGGATAAAAGGTACAAAAATCAAAAACATTTGATATAAAATTTGTTCTTAAGTCAGTACTGTGATTCTTCCCAAACATAACATCAAATTGTGTGCTGGAGTCCACTGACGTGAGCAATCACCCATTAAGTTTTACATAAAGGTCCGTTCAATTACAGGCTCAGACTCCACACAACTGTGAGTGTTGTTAATAACTTCTCAGGACTCCTCTTTAAGTTTGAGAAAAGGTTGACAGAGCTTGGAACACAAGGAATCAATCATGAACAAAGCTAAATTTTATGCTTCTGTTGCTAGTGAAGCTAAAATAAGCTATGTCTGTTCCTCTAATGAGGAAGGTACAGTAAGTGCTACTGTATACAGTTTATTTGTCAGACATTAGATCTAGTCCTCAAAGTTTTGGCAATTTTGCAGTGGAATCCTTCACATGGAGTTTGTCTACCAAGAAATTAGGAGTGTGTTCTTAAGATTGCTCTGACTTATTACATGTTGTTCTTTCTATAAGACTTGAACTAGATGTGAAATTTCAGGGAGTTTTGAGAGGTACTTGGAGGATAATGGAAAGAAAGGCTGTAGTAGAAGAACAACTTCAGAAAGCAGATCAATGCTTAGATTGTACATGAAAACAACTAAACTAGTATGAAAATCATTGTATTCAAATCACTAATTCTTCATTTCCCTCCAGAAGCTATTTCTATGTAAGAACTTTACTGTAGCAAGTATAGCAATAATAGTGACATACATTAATCTTATAGTTAAAATCTAAATTGCATGATCTTGAAAGAGTATGCTTATTTTAAGGATCATTACCTGCTATATGGTTCCTCTCCCAAACCATGATGTAACATCTTAAGCTTCCAGACTAGCAGAAACCCTAACAGTACTTCAAATTGTTCTGATAATGCTGGGTTTTAAATCTGGTTCTGAGGAGAAAGGAAATACAACGTCAATTTTTTCATGGAGGTGCATACTGAGAGGGAAAGAAAAGAGGTAATTTAATATGATCACAAGGAACATGAACTCTTCATTATCTTGAACAAGAAGCCTAAGTCCTAATAAAATTGAGATATACAATTATTAGAAATTGATTTGAAACACGTATTGTTGTGTTCAGCAGAAGTTATAATTCAAAACTAAGATTGTCTAGGATGTTAAGAGCACGCTGTGCAATAGTCATCATGTTCCAGCCAGGTATTTAGCTCTTCTCCTGTTCTCTTTTATAGTTGCTCCTAAAAGTGCTCAACATGTACCTGGAAGTGCTGTCCTAGAACAGGTGAAACTGCTAACACCCAATATTAGCAGATAAACATCACTCTACAATGAGCTGTATTTACCTTCCCACACGGCATTTCCCTCTGTCATGAACACAGAAGTATTCACCATCAAGCCTGAGGACCAGGGCAGTGTGCTCTGGCTCATCAAGAACATAGGAAAAGCAGTGCCCTAATTCTGGGTAGACAGACACTGGAAAAGTGGCAGAGACACTTAATCACAAATACACATTTCATTAGAAAGAAAAGTAACGCATAGAAAGACTCTCAGAGCTATTTTTCTGTTTGAAAGCTTTGGCTTCTTTACCTGTAGCAAGGGCCTCTCCTGCCCCTTCAAGTACAGCTTCACATTCGTCTCTGTTCTCCCCGTCTCTCATGGCAGTACAATGGCTTCCTTAGCTGAAAGTAGAATAGAGTAAAGGATTGAATCACATCCACATAAAACAAAAGGGGAACACTTTAGTTTTCATGAGAAAGAAATCCTTACTTTTTCAGTCCACACAGCAGTATCTGTTTGCTGAAAAGAAAATCCTGTGTCCTGCCATTTCTCAGAACTGAAAATAACTTGGATTACTGCTTTGGAAGAGAACCAGATGAAGCATGTTTCTCACCTCAGACATATGGATTACTGGCAGCACCTGCTTCACTGAAAACACCTGAGATGCTTGACTCACTTAGGCAGTGTCAGTCTGCCACCTCTTTAACTCAAACACAGGCAGACAGCAAAAGCAATACCATGCTAGCTGTTTGTCTCAGCCCTGGGGAAAATGCTACTGAACCACAAATAAGAAACTTCTGACCTAATAAAATTTGAAACACTGCATACTAAGCGCTTGTTTACCTTAGTGCAACAAACTGTAAACTACACTACCTTTACACAAAGTTCAGTTTTCCCTGCTAAAATAACAACCACCAGCAGAGAATGAAACGCAGAGTTAAGACATTGTCCCCTTCAGTTCCAATTACATTCTTAAGTGCTATGAAACAAGAAGCTAACAAAGCACAAGATGAATCCTTCAGCAAAGACTGAAATCACACTAAAAATACCACACTTTTAAATTATTTTTAAAATCAAAGTATCTTAAATAATTGATGTATTTATAAATTAGCTTTACAACAAAGAAAACAACTTCTCATCACAACCAGAACATACACTGTGTATTTAATAGCCTATGTTTACATTAGTTGATTAGTACCTAGATAGTAAAGAAGTATAATAGCTACCTTGTTTTATAGCATTCTATTTACTTCCAGGCAGTAAAAACAAATAGCAAGGCTGACCAGCACACCTTAAATAGCTAGCTTACCCTTTTTGATGGGAAGAAAAGGGACAGGTGAGAGAAACTGATTCAGCTGTGTCTGATTGGGAAATAAAGGGCTTGGATGTGGCAGCCTTCATTGGGAGAAAGTGGCAACTTGTGTCAAATGATAGGCTGATATAAAAAGTTAATGTTAACTACCATGAGAAGGTCGGAGAGTTTTGTTTGTTATTAATTGCGCAAGTTTATTCTTTTTCTCTTGGAAGATAAAAATCAGAAGTTTCTGAAGTTTTGTAGATAAGGGGTTCTGATGCGTCTTAATGAGGATGTAGATTATCTATTTCTACATTGTTTGGTTGAGAGGTGCAATTAGCTCTGAGAATGGAGGAAATTATGCTGTGGTTGCGCTTAGGAATATGTTGCTTTTGCAAATCTTGTCCAGAAAAAGAGCTAGTCGTGTTTCCAGCAAACATATGATTGGTAGCTTCGTGCACTGTGCTCCTTGGTGGCTTTCTTGTTCTTTGCTGATCAAAGTGAATACCCTGTTTCAAAGACTAGCCTAGATGAAGAAAGTAACGCAACTGCTTAAGAAAACAAAGCTATGATAGAAAACTGAGCAAAGAAAATGAAGTACTAAGAATGTCTAGGGAAATAATTGATACTTGGGGTACAAAAAGATATAAGTTTATTCATTTAGCTCCTTTTTTTATTGTGTACTTCGATCAATCTGCAGCTTTTATGGGAAATAAGTAGTTACTGTTTTCAGTGTGAATGTCCACAGTATCTCTATAGCATAACAGACTTCTGTAGTATTCAAGGCTTTGTATTAGTTTGTTATGTTTAAATTGTCTGTGCACACAGCATGCTTGTCATGTTTCTGTGTCTTTAAAAGCTGGGATGGGGCTATCTGAAGTAGTAGGTAATGAAACTTTAAACCTTGAAGTTTATGGTGACTTATGTGATAAAAAGAGTACAAATTAACCTAAAAACCCTACCACTCTCTGATGTAAATTGTATACAGCAATTTGCGTTGAAATATTGACTTATCTTCAAAGGCAGTGCTATCTGTAACTTAATTCTGTTACATGACCTAAGATTTGTGTTGGCTAATAGTGTAACTTCATAGCAAACTTTGTCTGGTCTTAAATGCTCCCTATTCCTGTTACTTGGTACATTATACTTGCTGGGTTTGTCTTGATATCTTGGTGGGTTTTTTCTTTCTTTTCTTTCTCCTTCCAAATCTTAATGAAAATACTTAGTGTGATCTATAAAGGAATTAATATTCCCACATAAATATTTGTGTTTTTTAGAACACAGGGGATGTTCAGAAAAACGTGCTTTATTATTCAAGCAAAAACTGACAATAGAACTATAACTGCATTTCAATGGATGTCAAATAGCAATCTTGTTAATTAAAGAATGAAGCTAGGTTTTTGGAATAAAACTAGAACTATAACACAAACAATGTGGACTAAATTTCTGCAGAGACTGAGTTTTGGATAGCTACGTTTTCAGAAGCAGTGTTACTCCTGTTTCATAGCAGATCTTGTATGTGCAGCTTTAATATAAAACACATTCAGTCTTTTCTGTACTTCATTGTTCAGCTCCAGGTTATGTGAACTCTGATCACAAAATCACAGGAAGACTTTTCCCAGGCATAGGTTTGTTGTTATTGAGACTGGGAGCCTTCTGTTCCTGGATGCATCATCTGAAGTAAGATGTGTGCTTTGGAACATGCAGGGAGAGCTTAATAAATGCATGCTCTGTTTGCCATCATCTGGTCTCCCAAAGCAACGTGGTGAACTCCAGGGAGTTATTACAGCCTATCAGGGTTTATCTCTGGGTGGTGCATGGGCTGAGGAGACATCTGAGCCCAGCACAACAAAGGAATTGGAGGTTTCTGTGCAGTGTCTATGCAGCCTCCCACATGAAATAATGGCTGATCTTGCAAGTACCTGATCAGCAGTAAAAACCTGTTGAAGCCTTCACCTGTTGTGATCATGTCCTTACCTCTAAAGATGAAAGTGCTCCCTGCAGAATGAATCCTGTGTGCATTTTCTTTCATTTAAAAATAATTAAAAAACAACTAATGAACTTTCTCACTTTCCGGTACTAGTCTGAGACTACTGATTTTGAGGGTGGATAGTGAGCATGCTGTTGCTAGCAGCCCTGGTAGGAACAGTAAGAGTTGGAGACCTGGTTAGAAATGTGCACTCTTCCCTTGGTGTGTGCCCCTCTCTGAGGGGAACGAGGCTGCCCTGAGAACAGCAATGGGTGCAGGTGAATTCGATACATCATACTCTCAATAAAAATTGCATGTTTATTCCCTTGGACGTCCTGGATATATTTCATTTCTGTTTCCTTAAAATGAGAACAAAAAGCCCATTGGGCTGTTTTCCCTTATCTGATAGGAGAAAAGGGAATAACAGAATGAATCTTGGTATCTGCACTGTAAAACCTTCTATAGGCCCAAGAAGTGCCTGGCCCGAGAAGCCATACATGGGCGTGCTCCGGTTTGTTTTCACTCCTCCACCTCTAGAAGTGGATAACTTTTATTCTGATACAATGTTGCTATGTTAGATCTGAAAGGCCCCTGACATCACAGGGCTAATTGGGGCTCCTCAGTGAGTAGGATCTGGCCTTTTAGTGGTATCCTGAATGCCCTATTGAGTGGCTGACAGGAAGCCCCGTAGCGATAACAAAGGAAGAAATGATTCAGCAATCGCCAGAAAGCCTCCCTTGAGCTCACATCTGTGGGTCCATCTACTTCCATGCCAGCTGAGCTGCCCTCATGTGAGGGCAAAGGCTCTCATTGTTCTGTGCTTGGTTCTTCTCTTTCTTTTCAGTGCAAAATGTCACATTTCCCAAAGGCAGTATCAAAACCAAAATAAAACAACTGCTAGGGTGATGGAGAGTCAAAAAGTATTTACTGCAAGCTGTAGCAGAAAATGGATATGTGAAGGCAAAGTGCTGCGTTATAAACGTCAGTGCAATTTCCAAAATTAGCTTAAGAAAGTCCAAGGGATTAGGGTATTGTTTTACAGAACTGTGACAGACCATTGCTGTCTCCAGGACGACTCCACTGCAGACCTTTAATAGCAAAATCCCAAATTCTTCTTTGGATAAGTAGTTCTTGGTTTGTAACCTCAACTAAAAGGCACCATTCAAAGTTTAAGATGTTTTTCCTTTGTATTATAATATCCAATGTGCTTAAGCAACCAAGGAAATATTAGAAAACAGTTTTCTCTTAATTTTAAAAAAAAAAAAAAAAGGCAGTGAAGCTGGTCTCTGATTCATGCTTTTTGTCTGAGCTGCTGAGCAGCGTGCCTAGCATGACTGTGAAAATTCTTCTGCTGTATTTGGGCAACACGTATGCTAGGATGTCTTTATACTTATCAGAGTGAACTCAAAGCATCGAATGTTTTGGTCCAGATATTGGCACACACCTAACATTAATAAATAGACTAGGAAATGCGTAAATAACAGCTGCCTAACCCTTACATTTTGCTTTGTAATGCATAACACAAGTAGTATGAAGGTTATATCTTGCTGTAATGCAGTTCATGGTGTAGAAATGTTCAAATTACCTTATGAAGTCAAAGCAGTTGTCCATGTACTCTGTCAGTTCATCTCCTAATTAGTAAAGATGTCCTAAAACTTGGGTTCTTTGCTCTAATTAAATCAACAGGACAGTACCATTTGTTCTCTTTGTTTAAAGAGAATAGTATCCTCTGTCTGCTTTTCCATATTAAGCTTTGAGTAACTCTGACTATTCCTTCTCTTTGGGCTGTTTTATTTGTTTGATGTGTCTGTTTTCAATGACACTATATTGCTGCGTGATTTCAGAATTTCAGACTCTTGGGACTAATTTATTTTTTGTGACAAAGTATAGCAAAATGATATTGCAGCAAGAAGTAAAGATTGTTTGCTGACTCATCTTTAAGACGTGGAATGAGAATTTTCTTAAGGACTTGGACTAAAATTGGCAGACTGATGCTCCCACAGAGGTGTGGGGGTGCAACCCAGGGTCAGCCAGGGCATGGCAGACCTCACACTCGTTCTGCCTGAGGAGAGGGTAAAGTGATTATATTTAAAATGATGAAGTAAGTCTCAATTTTAGGTCTTGTCTTTGGAAACTGGTAGTAGGTCACTTGTCACTCCAGGACTGCATCCATGGTGGGATGGCTGCCCAGGGGGAAGGCAGATGGCAGAACACATTTCCCTGTGATCTTACCAAAGTGGCAGTCTCTGCAAATTTTGGCAGGTGTGGTATGGAATTAAGTGTTAAATTGGTTAATCTGTAAGTGAAAACTTCACTTGTTCACTCCAAAGTTGCTGAGTTTCCAACAGTGTTGTGGAAATCAATGTGATTTTTTTTTTTCTGGAGGGCAGCTGTGGACCCAGAAGGTGTGGGACACTGCCTGCAGAGCTCTTGCAGGGGTTTGCTGGGAAGTGCTGCGGAACCATTTCAGAACTTTTCCAATTGATTTATGGGGAAAGTGTGACGTGGGAACATAAGCCTCTAGGTGGAGGGAGTGTCGAGCTGTGTGATTATGGCTCTCTTCCTGTATTTAGAAGGTCAATCCCTATGTCATGGAAAGATAGCAACGCAAGAGTCGATAAGACCTTAGGGGCATTGCAGAGAGAGGTGATCTGGCATTCAGCTGTTAAAGTGAGATGAGGCTGTAAAGCACCAAGAAGGTCTCTTGGGGGACCTTCTGTTGCGCTATCCACGTTTTGTTTGAACTTCAGCCGTCGTTCATGAAACCTTTGCCTCTGCGCTGCCTCCCATGCTGCCTTCCTCCGTGCGGGGCCGGCCGTGGGCACTGGAGGGCAGTGCTGGACGTCGGAAAAACACTCTGTGGCTGCTCAGCGGGCTCTAAGCAGCTCACTCCAGCAGATGAACACGCAAATGCAGCCCTGGATGCGTGGTTTGCATGCCTCAAACTCTTATTTGTTTTTCATGAGAAACCCTATTTTCCTCTCTCATCCCTCTTGCCCTTGCACCTGCCTCTTGGAGCAGGTGATGCAGTGCGGAGCAGCAGCTCCGGGCCCCAGAGTGGTGAAGGCTCCGGACACCCTTCACAGCCCATTTTTGTGGGGCTCAGCTGCTGCCAGGAGATGTTTGGATCAGTGCAGGTATGGAAGGCAAGCTGCTCACATTCCCTGGGAGGCCTGGAGTGCATGGATCATGTGGGCACTGCAGGGAGGAAAGTTGGGAAGTCAGCCCAGGGGCCTCAGGTGGCACGAGTAGAGTCTGTCCCATTTCTCAATAGGAAGTACCTAGTAATATAACACCAGTTTCTGCAATTCTGCATAGTTCATCTTTAATTTTCTAACAGCCTGGCAGATGCTGGAGAGAGCCAGTCTCTTCTGTTCCATTCACAGTGTGGCCAATCGCAGGAAGCTGCACGTTGTGCTTTCTCATTGAAACATGATTTTTTCCCCTTATGCTGATATTTTTCCATGAATTCAAAGTAACTTGAAACTTAAGGCTGTTCTTTGAATATGTGAGGTGAAGTATTAGCCAATGGTACAGAAGTATCCTATGTAAAGGAAATTCTTGATCACTGAAAGTCCATTCTAAAAAAAGCTAAATATTTATTGAATGCTGCTCCTAACATGAACCTCTTTGCTGCCTCACAGCAAGAGAATAGTAAAGAATAGAATAGATGCGCTCTGTAAAACTCTTTTGTGGCATCCAGCTTTATTTGATTATTTTATTTTATTTGTGACTCTGAGGAGGCTCAAGTTCTTCAGGAAGCATCTTTCAATTTATCTTTTTCTTGCCAGATTAGTTAAGTGACTTGTCTGTTTCTCCATCACTGAATTTTCTTAGTGACTTTTGTTTGTGTCACTGGGAAATGATCATGTTCTCTTAGCTACTGTTAATGCTCTCTTTCTCTAGAGTTCCCCAGGGAAGCAGATTCCCCAAGCCCTTATTCAGACAAGAAAGCAGAGTGATTACTTAGGGACTTCATTTGTATTTGTAAAGATGGCTCAGGTTGCTAAGAATCACTGTGATTAAGCCATCTCTGCTGGGACTTCCTACATTGTGATAAATAACATGCCTCACTCCTTTCAGTTTATAAATGCAATACTTATTCCAAAGTGTAAAAATGGTGCTATGGAAGAAGTGCATTTCCATGTTTTACTTTCTAATGGAAAAGGTAAATATTATTTATTTTTAAGATGTCAAACCACAAAAACAAATTGTGATCGTTCTCTTCAGCTTAGTCTCAATGATAATATCTGGTTCCCATGACTGGTGGGTAATATTGTTTCCACTTCATACATGGAGAACTGATGCACAATGAAGTAAAATAACTTCATGGAAAGCATCCAAGAAGCACATGGCAGGAGCTGGAAAACAGTCAAATATGCTGAGAACTAGTCATCTGCTTTCTGGACAATGGTTCTCCTTCATTAAAATTGGAAGGATTTTCTTTTATTAGGGATGGAGGTCAAGCATTGTGAGAGGTATTTAAACTCTAACTTAGCTCCAACTAGCAGAAAAAGAATGCAATAGCCTGCACTTTCTGTAATGTAAATAACTTTAACATTTTACATAAAAATAACTTCATGTAATGGAGGCAAAGAATGTCTGAAAAAGTAAAAAGCAAAGAGAACGAAATATCAGTTTAAAAAAAAGTACTGCTGTAATAACTAACCCATTTAAAGAGTGTGTAAACTTGATAACGCTAACCTGACAAGACATATTGAAAGAATGCAAAGCTCAGTTCTTATGAGAAGTACTTTAGGCCTACAATTACAGACTCTTATTATTTATTTCCATATAAAACAGTGAGGTGGCCTGTCCTGCCTCTGTCATAGGTGGTCTCACAGCAAAAATGTACTCTGAAAGCTGAAGGACCTTATTTACTACAGACAGGTGCCATAAAGCACGTGCTTATCAGCCATGATTGAATAAAGCTTTTGATCCTGGCCTGTCACATTTTTCCTTTGAACCTACAAGCCAGAGAACGTGCCTTATGATGTTGAAACTGTTTTCACAAAACATAAAAACTCCCACTTCGGACATCGAAAACCAGACTCACTCTGTTGGACTGAAAATAGAAATCCCTCTTCTTCCATGATCTGCTTGTCTGATCTTGTGCCAGTTGGTCACAGCAAGGGTTGTTGTCATTATATCCCTGATGCATCCTGCTTTCCCTGTCTTCCTCTTGTGATTCAAGGATAGGGTATTCCTCAGGACTGCTAGCCCATGTTTCTTGTTAGCCATGCAAGGAGTTTTCACGTGGCTGGCATTCCTGATGCCATCCCCAGTGCACTCTAGGTTTGTACATATGATAGCTTGAGCCTGGCTAATCTTCTTTTTTGTCTGCACAAAGCAGTCATGTACTTTGTGTGCCTGCTCAGAGTGTCTTATGATCCCTATTGCTGCTACAGGAGTGAAGAGCCAGTTTCCAGAAAATGGAGTTTCTACCTGTCTGGAGGCTAATATTTTGGTATTGGCAACCAAACTGAAGAGTCTGCAGAGATTCATGTTATGGTTTGGCCTTAAGTGGTGAAAGAATGAGATGCATCTAGAAGGAAATGCTCACTTTAAGGCAAGAAATGCTCAAGATTACTCTGGGACTACTAGTGAGCATTGATGTTTCTGTCTCAGTCCTTCAGCAAGTGAACAAATATGCCAGTCCTGGTGGATTTCAGCAGGCAACTGGCTAATAACCATGACCATGAAGACCACTTGAGGTCTGTTCACTGAGAGAATGTTATGAAGAAAGCTGAAATCTTGTTTCCTTCTCATTGTTGAGATTAAAGTTGGGAGGGACCATTTGTTATATTTGGGGCTTCCAGTCCTTTCCAGTAACGAGGGGTAAAAAATGAATCATAGATTCATCAAGGTTGGAAAAGACCTCCAAGATCAGCTAGTCCAACCATCCACCTACCACCAAGATTACTCTTTAAACTGCTAAACCATGTCCCTTAGTACCTCATCCAGATGTTTCTTGAACACCTCCAGGGGCAGTGACTCCACCACTTCACTGGGCAGCCTGTTCCAGTGCCTGACCACTGTTTCAGAGAAGTTTTCCCTGATATCCAACCTGAGCCTCTCCTGACGCAACTTGGGGCCATTCCCTCTAGTTCTGTCACTACTTACCTGGGAGAAGAGGCTGACTCCCAACTCATCACAACCTCCTTTCAGGTAGTTGTAGAGTGTGATAAGTTCTCCTCTGAGTCTCCTCTACTCCAGACTTCATCCAGACAGGATGAGTTCCTCTACTCTAGGGAATTGCAAGATGGCGGCTAAACATGCCTGGAACTCTGAAGGTAAGAGGATGCCATTTCTAAAACTGTTTGTGTGGCAGGTCTTATCTGTGCTGTTATGGCCTATCTACAACAGTGCCAAGACTAAAGAAATATTTTCAAATGAACTCAGTTTGCAATACAGCTGGTTGTCTGGCTGTGCTCTGGCAACCAGAAAGTGTGCTGATTAACAATGGTATGTCTTAGGGACAGGAAGGGGAGAGAATGGCTGCCGTGCAGTCTTCCACGTTGGAAATACAGGGTGATGTTTGTGAGTTACTGGCTGGAAAGGTTTGTGATGCTTTCCGAGTCAAACTGAGCTAGAGACCTATTTGAGTTACTTATGTGGTTATATGAATTTGCTAGCAATACATTATCATTTAAGAATGTAAAAGGATGACTGTTCTGGTCATTTTAGGAATAACTTGTTCTTTACAATTTCAGTGTTATGTTACCCATAAGCCTTTATTTTGACAGTAAATATGTAATTGAAAAGTTTATTTTAATCAGTAATTTTAAAAAGTCTGGTTTGGATTTTGAGTCAAAATGTTACATCTTTTCTGAGTCATTTGAGCATTATTAATTTCTAACAAAAGCCTCCTTCCTATATATACATGTGTGCATATGTATATGTATATATATACCATTTATAATTATTTTTGAGCAGCCACTACTACACAGGAAAAAAATTCTCAAGCCCTTAAAAGCACAGCTAGAAGTGTTTGTGCGAGTGGGATAGTTGGGCAGACTAGCTGCTTATTAGCGGGAGGAGGAGTGGAGGAGGAGTGTGCCTACCAGACTGAAGGAAGTTATTAGCCTCTTCTGGTCAGTGCTGATGTGGCCACATCTCGAACATTGTGCTCAATTTTAGGGACTCTGCAGCTCAGAAGGTGTCCAGGGGAGATCTATCACAGTGGTCAGGGGACCAGAGCACATGGCCAGTAGGGAAGAGCAAGTTTTGCAAAGAGGAGACTAAAGGGTGATCTAATAGCAAGTTTCAGCTACTAAATGTTGATTTCTTAGTGGTACGCAGCATTACAAGGGTCAGCTGCCATATGTTCTTGCTTGGCAGGCTGCGAAACACCCACTCACATTATGGGAAAATTTTTGCATTACTAGAAAATTGTTTTGCTAAGGTGGTGGTGCAGCACTGGAACAAGTATTTGGAGAGGCTCTGCAGTCTCCACCCCAGTGATTTTCAAGATTCAGTTAAACAAAGACATGGCTGGTTTATCTAATATTGGCAATAGTCTTGGTTTGAGAGAGTGACTAGACTTACAGATGCCCAAAGGTCTTTTCTCTGCCTCAAAAAAAATGAAGCAGAAGCCTGTCAGCAGTAACAACTGTCATGTATCAGCTGCTGGAGGCTCTGAACCTGTTTTCATTCTCTACCTCCAAGGCATGTTTCATATGGTGGTAACAAAGGTGAGTTTGGAGGAAGACTGGCATTACAGGACTGTGGCTTCCATTGCTTGAGCAACCCCAGGGATTTCCAAATCTGCTGTTTGTAGACATTTTTGTGGTAGTCAGCCTGGGGGAACAGGTGCTGGAGTTGGAGCTGAGCCATGGGAGGCATTGGGAGCTAGGCAAAAGAAACACTCCACAAACTTGATGTTCTGCTTGCTTTGTCTTCCCATGCTTGAGAGATTGCTCTGCCAGGCCCAGGATATGTCTGTAGAACCACTGAAGGTCTGACTGTTGTTCATGTATGTCTACGGTGCCTTTAATCTAGCTAGTTCAGGCACTGTTAGCTCTGTAGCTACAGCAACAGCATAAATCACAAAGCTCTTCTGAAATGCTGAATAGAAATACAGGTGGCTTTCTTGTGCTAAGCTGCGAACTTCCTCAGCTATGCTGAAAGAAAAGGGGACATTGTTTTTTCAGTGTGAAAAGGAGCTCAGCTTATTTTTCTTAGCAAAATTAAAGCTTTAACCCTCACTTGCAAGTTCTTCTGTTCAAAACCAGCAGAGTCAGACTGTGCAAAGTATCATGATAGGAGTTCTGCAATGCTCTTGGAAAACAGGCCTTCTAAATGGTCTGGCATGTCCAAGTCCTACAGACGTCTTGGGTCAGCCCAAGGACGAAGAGGATAAAAGCATGGCTTAAAGCCTTTTCTCCCTGTCTCAGCTTCTAGTATAGCACTGTTAAGTCAGGCCAAAAAATCTACTGGCTTTTGTCCAGAATTCCCTTGTTCTTAGGGTTGGATTTACTAGAGTTTAAATAACAACAAAATGTGAACTGTTTTTGTCAGCCTGGCTGCTCTTTAAGGCTCAGACCCCTTTGTCCATTTTTACTCATAACAAGCAGTCTTTTCCAAGAACGATACAACCACAGATCTGGCAGGCCAGTGTGCCGCTAAAAACAAAGCGTGTAGGAGTGAGATCTCAGGATGGAAAAACTGCTGGCTTGTGGTCTGTGCTAAAGATCCAGCTGTGGTATTCTTATGTGAATGTCGGTAACTCTGGTTGCTGGTGGTTTATATGTTCAGACTGCTGCATCCAGGCTCCTTCCCAGAGCAGCCTCTGCCGTGTGAACTATTAAGCAGCGTGATAAGCTAGTAGCATAGCCCAAACATGTTCTCACCGTCTCCTCTGAACTACTTTTGATAGTGAGAAAATGGCTCCAGTCCCTACCTCAAGGAGGAATCCTTCTAGGTGACACTTGTTCAGAGGAGACAAAAGCAGTTTGCTCCTTACTCAAGTGCCAGCTCTGACTAACAAGTTAAGGACTGTTTGGTGGGATGCTCCAGATCCTCCTGCCTGCTGATACCCTCCAGGTTTCTTTTGGAAAGCTGTTTAGAATTCTGGAGAGCTGTTACTTGGCTGAGTCTCCTTGTGTCTCACACAGCTTATGAGAGAAAGCAGGGTGGTTTTCTGGGATGTGTGCACATGATGGTGTGTGAAGACAATGGCCAATTGCTGAAAGGAAAAATGTGGAAACATTCACATCATTAATCTATGTGAGCTGGGTGGCAGCTCCTTTCTGAGCAAATTGTGAACATCTTATGAGAGTTTGAGCATTAATTGGATGTTTGCACTCCCTCTCCCCTCCAGCCAGCTGGGCAACCTGTTTGGAGCAGAGACCATGTTACAAAGGTGGCTCCTGGGGATATTGAAGCGCGGGGAAAAATCTCAAAATTCCCCTTCTCTGAGCCAGACCAAACTTTTGGTTTTCCAGGTTTGGAAAACCAAACCTAACATCTACACTGTTTCTCACTAATGTTCTTTCTTCTAGTACTGGTACAGTCTGAAACAATGCAAAGGAAAGTTGCTCATTTGAACACCAATGTTCTAAGAGTGCTCTGATATTCACAGAATGAATTATGGCCTTTACAGAACCTGATACATATACATCTGTTAGAAGCAGGGAATTGCTGGGAATTGGCCTGTTAAGGAATATGAAAAGCTTACCTAATTTTTTATTTTTCATTTTTTTAAGCAATGGATACTACCTAGTGTGTATTAAAAGGGATAAAATCAGAAGGAAAGCAGCACGGGTTGGTGAGACTTTTTTAATCAGTGTGTGAAATGGTGCCTTGGCAGAGGAGCCAAAGGCTGTAACAATTTCTTTGACAGAGCTTTGTCAGTGCAATTTATTCATGGTCGCTCATGGTCATTGTTCAGCAGCCTAGTGTTCCTCATCTGAGAACTCCTGCCCATGTGCATCAATTGAGCAAATTCTGAGGAGGCAAATAATTTTCTAGAAGGTATAGAATTTCTATAGGATGATGGCTGTTAGAACTAGGGGATGATTTACAAAGTGGAAGGGAACTAGGGGTAGAAAAGGGCTTGTCTTTGGCTGGTTTTCCTGGAAAGCAGGAGGTGCCAGAGGAAAGATATGATTCCAAACAGAGCTCCTCTTGTTCTGCAGGAGCCTGGGTGCACTGACTGCTGCTGATGTGCCCTCGTGGGGGCCTTATCTAGGCATTGCTGCTGTTGGAGTCCGCAGATGCGTGGCAGCAGCAGGCAGGAATTGTTCTGAAGTTAAATGGATGTGACAGGTTGGTGACATTTTGCTGAAGGATAAATCACCAATGGATTTGACTCTTGTCCTTTTTCTCTTGATGCTTTGATCACTGTGCTAATTCATACAATGAAGGTTAATATGTTGCTCTTTTCTATTCATTTATTTGAGTTTTGAGGTCCTTACGCTAATATCATTTGCTCAATGTTCACAGTAGAAAAATTAAGAAAAAAAATTAGTGGAAAGGTGATTTTGAGTTGATGGCCAGGAAATTTTCTGGGTCCTGAAAAGATTTGGTTAATGGCTTTGACCAGAATCCTGCAGCATGTGGATTTTTTTTTTTTTAACAGCAGCAACAACAGTCATAATGCAGTGATATTATCTGAAGTTATCATGTTCAGCTGGAGTACAGCTGGGAAATCTCTCGTGCAAACACTTCCCCTCCCCAATAAAACAAAAATAAATAATAAAAAAAAATCTTTGCTTTCAGAAGTTTCCAATCCAAGCAGGCTAAAACAGAAAGGCGGCACTCACTGATGTGTCTTGAGACGTATGGAAGTGCAGGAAGGCGGTTTCTTTAAGCTATATACCCATCTCTTAGACAGCTATAATGATTTACTTAATATATACATACATATATATACATTCTTAATATACACACACATTATATATATATATTTAAAACTAAGTATAGATGTGTCCTTTTCCTGTTTATGGGGGCTCTGTGTGATGCAAGAATACTACCTCATCAAAACAGCTTGCACTACAGCAAGCATCCAATTACAATAGCAGTGGTCAAAAAGCTTGTAAAACCACGATTTCTGTCATTCATTCAGAACAAAATGTGGCTGATGGTGAATTAAGTGATGAGGAACGCCTATGGCCAAGGAAAGGAGAAGACTCCTCCATAGGAATGTTTGCTGTGCGGGAAAGAAAGGGTGAGTTCAAACATGGTTTGCTGCAACAGAAACACCATTGTATGTTTTGCTTTATCTTGTATTTACCAGGAGTTGTCTAAAATATGAAACAATAGAACTGCGTGGGCTCCAAAGCTATGCACAAAATTTCAACAGAAGGCCAAGAATTATTTTGTTGCCTTTTTTGTGAAAGTAGGATTGCTTTCCCATTCATTGTCACGTGCTGGTGTGTATTTTATAGTTCGTGCATTGACTTGGGCAAAGTGTTGGGCTGGAGGTCAGTGATCCGTGATTGCAGGGCTGCTGGCTCTGGTTTTCACACACCAGCAGAACACTGTTCACAAGCCTCTTCCCAGCTCCCACCCTCTCAGCATGGAGAGATGTGATTGTCTTCCAGACAATAGCTTCTGTATGCTGTAACCACAGCAAAGGTCATAAAAATGTACAGTGCTAACGTTAGCTCCTGCTTCTCAGCCTCTTCTACTCATACAGTTGTGTAAAAGAGGTAAGTAGTTGTCTTCAGGCTTAACAGCAAGGAAAAGGCTAATGTTTGAGCACTTCTGCAGCAGGATAAACTTCTTGGTAGGTGTTACTGGCTTGAGGGAGTGTTTTTTTTTTTTTTTTTTTTTGTTTCTCTGTCTTGCCAGCAATTAAAACAGCTGTAATAAGTTTATGCCCAGAATTCTACTTGAGTGGTCAGAAAAGTCCTCAGCTGCCTGTGACTGGGTACGTCTATTTTACCCTTTATTAATGTTTGCATACACTGCTGACAGAGAGCTGCCTCTTCCTGCAGTGATTTACTTGAACGTATAAATGACAGATGTGACTGCAGTGGGACATTTAGTAGCATCGAACCCTTTAATGGCACAGACCCACTGTCCCACACTGATAGGATAAAAGGGTTTTATTCTGTAAAAGTAATGAAAGTAATTTGTACTCTTTATAAAATACTTGATGAGTTTTTCCTAGAAAGGCATTCAGTAGCCTCTAAGTAGTATTTTAATAAATTGGAATCGGGTCTATAAAATTGAGCTCTGGTTTTCTCTGGCAGTCACCGATTTCCAGGCTCTGTGCACAGTCTCCCTCAGGGCTGGCAAGGCAGCAAGGACATCTGGTTCTGTGAATGAGCAGACTGTGCTTGCCCAGCGAGCAGGAGGTGTGTTTCCGCCTGCGGTACCATGTTTTTGCTCTAAGAGCTTCCAGGAAGCGTAACTGCTGTGGGTTTAAGGTTGGCGGTCAACAATGTGAAAATATAGGAAGCTGTTCTGCTGTTTAAGTTGTTCTCCCCCTCTGCTTGAGGATGGAAGTGTCTTTTCTGACCCCTTTGAAACCAAGAAGTGTGAAAGTGCCAACTTGCCACAATCTATTTAAAAGCCTTCATGGATCTATAACCTCACTGGAATTTGATGTGCCAAAGCAGGCTGTTAGAAAAAAACACATCCAAAATTGGCAATTAACATTTCAAACCCTTCATTTTAGTGCCTTTATTACCTGATACTTGTTTTATACATGTTTGTGAGAACTGTCTTTTTTTTGTTTCCTTTGTACATTTGTGAGGATGACATCCTCTTTCCACTGCAATCGACAGTAGAGCACGCATTTGATGTCAGTAAGAGCAGGATTGGACCACTACAGGCCAATGTCACATCTACATGAGCACTTCTGCAAACAAGCTTAAGAGAAGGGAGCAGGGTGGGAAGAATGTACTTTGTGTAAGCCAAACTTCAGCTCTCCCTGATCCACTTTCCCAGCTTGTGATGTCAACAGAAGTCTTAAGGATTAAGAACACATATCAGATTTCACTGGTTGGCTTAAAGTTACCCCACTGAGAAACATTGCAGACCCTTTTTTCCCTCTGCCAAGTAAACTCTTAAGAAGTCTTAAAAAAAAAAAAGAATCTGAAGAAAGTCAAGACTTCTACTGAAAAGAAATGGATGTGTCCTCCTGAGCAGGGCACAGTGTACAGCTGTCCCCTGAGGCAGGAAGCATTAGCACCCTGCCTGTTCATCACCAAGGGTGCTGTTATGTCCTATAATACTGTCACAGCTGCCACTCCCCTAGACTTGGACTTCATCTGCTCTGGTTATGTCTAGTTGCTGCAGATTTGCACGCTCTCCAAACACTGGGAAATCCTGAGGAGTTTGTTTTCTATTTTCTCCCCAGGCCATTGAACAAGAACATCTGCATGGCTACTGGGAGTCCTCTTGGGCACCCATGCACTTCAATGTTTTGAAGTGACTGAGAGGGGGTGGGGATCTTGGTTTCTTTGGAAATTGAATAAGCCTAAATTTTTGAACAAATATAAATGAGATTGTGATTAGGATTAATGTAGAATGGAACCAGTGGCGTGGTTTTTATTTTTATTTTTTCCTGTGTTTATATACACTCAGCACCAGAAACACTTGATTTTTTTAAAATGATATTATTATATGTTGTCAAAAGAGAAACTTTCCCTGGAGCCCTTGTAACATGGTGAAAAGCAGATCTGACCCTGCTCTTGCCCAGAATCAGCCACGCTGTGGTAAGCAAGCAAGGCAGTTCAGTCCGCCTGTCGATGTGTTCAGACAGAGCATGAAATCTCACGCTCTGGCTGTACAGTTACTCCTGCTCCCTCATGCTGTTTCTTATCTACTTACTGCCATGCTCCAGGACAAAAATAATGCCTTTTTGGGGATGTAAGACACCAGGAAGTAGTGATCAGGAAAGGGGCCCAGGGAGCAGAGTTCCAGCTTCTGGGATTGCTCCTGCTTCCCCCTTCTCAGGCAATGAGTTGGCTGACACTAATGGAGGGGGCAGAGCCCTTCTAATTCCCTGCTATATTTGCATTAGATAAGGCAGTCGTTTCTGACTTAACCTTTCTATGGGAGCAAACTCTCACTTCATTAACATCATTAGTGGGATGGGGTAATTCACTGTGTGATCCAGACCTGGCTGTGACCTTTGTGGAGCCATCCAGTGGCAGTGCTAATTAATGCCTTATTGCTGAGGGAACACTTCTCTACCATCTCTTGGACTGAGACCACAACATTTCACATGAACCACTTAGCAGCCATCACCCAGTAACTAACCGTGGCCTCTAACTACTTAGGCAAGACCTCCAGCCCTGCCCCTGAGGATAAATGACATCCTGTTTTCATCTGTCCTCTGGACAGCTGTTCCATTCCCTCAGCGGCTTTGGTCTGCGGCCTCCACTGAAGGATAGTGCTCCAGGCATTGCAGCCTGTCCCTGATATGAATGTGAATAATGAGTGCGATTAGGTGCTGGCAAGGGAAGAGATGTGTCAGGACCAAGTGGCAGAAGCTCAGGCTGAGCCCTGGAAATGTTTCTTCCTTTTTGGTTTAGTTTTTGGAGAGGAGGACAAAATAGAGGGAGCAAAAGTGCTGAGGCAGGGCTAGCATCTCTCAAAATTCCCAGGAGACACAAGATAACATTTTTATGCATTTCATTCCTCCTCAACCCATTTGGCACGTCTGTGCAGTTCAGCTATGTGCATGGCACTGTGAAGAACTGCAGGGGAAATACCAATGGCGAAGGATTCTTTGGGATCCCAGAGGAGAGGAGTATGTTTTGACATATAAGAATGACAACTTGAACTTTCTGAACTAGGTTTTGTAGCAGGGCAAGGCTTTGAAATACCTGCTGTCACTGCCTCTAGAGGTGAGATCTTGTACTGGCTATGACATTTTTGTCAGAGGAGTTTCCCTGCTGTATGATTATTGTAGTTATTAATGTCATAAAATCTTAACTTTGGGGGTTTGGTCACTGGCTGCCTGTGTGGACCAAGTGCCATTCACCCCCATATTGATGTGCAACTTATCTGG